>OZ005649.1:212798823-212901823 GCA_963930645.1 Salticus scenicus
TTAATGCTAATTTTTTATCAAAACAGTTAGCGCTATTTTTTGGAAAGTTTCTGTCGTAATTTTGCAAAAGGCAGAGTGAGTGCTAATTGTGTACGCTAATTTTCCTAAAAATGAAGAAAATTCAAATTGAATTGTCATCTAAAAACCCCCATACCTTAAATACTTATCAAAATCGTTCGAGCAAATCCCCCCTTCCCCCCCCCCCCAAAAAAAAGCGCCATACTTTGCCACGGTGGAGTGAGGATTAACACAGCAATGAATGCTAAATTTCCTAGAAATACGGATATATGAGAAAGGTTTTTCAAAAATAATTAAGAGTAAACGCGAATTGTCCCGAAGGTGATAATATACCTAATTGATTTTGTACCCCAAAAAACTTACTCCAAAATTTTCTTCAACACCTTTACATCCACAACCAAGTAAATCCAATTTTTGCCGTCATTTGCAACCGGATGATAAAAGGTTAATAAGAAGCGGGAATTTTACTGAAGATAAGAAAATCTGTAATCGACTTTGCATCTCAAAAAAAACACTTAATTTCAAACTTCCAACAAAATCATTATATCCATTTACGAGTACAGTTGACAGCAAAATTATTCGAGCGCTAGCAATAATTCTTATGTAAAAAAGTACGCCTTGACAGTTTTGTTAAATAAATCCTTGTCGAATCATGTTCTTAGACTGACTAAGAAAATGATTCGACAAGGGTTTATTTAACAAAATACTTTTAAGTGTACTTTTTTTTACATAGGAATTATTGCTAGCGCTCGAATGATTTTGCTGCCGACTGTAAAGCAGTATTTTACAATTGGCCGATAAAGGGTTAACAACGGATGCGAATTTTTCTCAAGATGACGATATTTCTAATCACTTTAACTCTTCAAAAAACACTTAACCACAAATTTTCATCAGAATTATTATATTCATTTTCAAGTAAACCGAATTTCTGCCATATGACGCAACTCGCCTATAAAGGGTTAGCACCGAACGGGAATTTTCTTGAAAATGAGGATATTTCCCATCGATTTAGCTACCTCTAAAACACTTAACTCCAAACTTTTATTAAAATAGTTTTATCCATTTCATAGCACACGCAATTTCTGTTATACGGTGCAAATGATCAATAAAGGGTTACTATCAAAAGAGAATTTTCCTGAAGATGAGCATACGTGAATCCAATTTATCTCCCTCAACCCCAAACTTTCATTTGTATTGTTTTATCCCTTTCCCAATAAACCCAATTTCTATCATGCCGTGCAACTGGTCGATAAAAAGTTAACAGTGAACGGAAATTTTCCTGAAAATGAGGATATGTCCCACCGATTTAGCAACTTTAAAAACAACCTCCAAACTTTCATAAAAATCGTTTCATCCATTTCATAGTAAACAAAATTTCTGTGATGTGGTGCAACTGGCCGATAAGGTGTTAATATCAAGTGTTAATTTTCCTGAAGATGAGGATATGTCCAAAAGATTTAGCTCCTCAAAAAACACTTAACCCTAAACTATCATTAAAATAGTTGCATCCATGTTCGATTAAACCCAATTATTGTCATACGGTGCAACTGGCTTATAAAGTATTAATGCAAACGCGAATTTTCCTGAAAATGAGGATATGTTCACTCGATTTAACTTCATGAAAAAGACTTATCGCCAAACTCATTAAAATCATGGCATCCATTTTCGAATAAACCAATTTCCGCCATATGGTACAACTGGCCGATAAAGGGTTAACAGCGAACGCGAATTTTCCAGAAGAACTGAATATGTGGAATAAATTTAGCTCCTAAAAAAGCTTAACTCCAAACTTTCATCAAAAATCGTTGTATTTATTTGTGAGTAAACCCAAATTCTGCTATATATTGCAGCTAACTGATTAAGGGTTATCAGAGAACGTGAAGTTTCCTGAAGGCTAAATCCAATTGTTTTTTGGACCCGAAATACCCCTAACCCCAAAATTTCATGTTTCATGAATATCGTAGAGATGTTCCTCAGGACAAATAAATATAACATGTCAAGCGATTTACTCGTTTAATATTAGAAAAGGATTGATACTTTACTAATTTAAGTCTTCACTCCTTGTGTTTGATCATTATAAAGATGAAGGATTATAATATATATATATATATATATATATATATATATATATATATATAGGCGTGTGTGTTGTTCTATGAGTAAATAATATGTATATATATTTTTTTAAAGTTTTATTCGCCTTCATATTAATTTTTGGTTTAAATATATCTTGCATTTGTTTTCACTCTTTAAATAAATCGGTCATTTCTGTCTGTAAATATTTTTGGTTATATATGCTTACAATATTCAATCAATGCCCCTGGTGAGTGTCGAGTATTTTAAGCTTCCATTACATGGATTTTTATTTATTTATTTATTTTAATTAAATATTCCGTTTCTTTTTCTTTTCTTTTTTTTTTTTTTTTTTAGCTATGAAACGTATAATAGAAAGCCGGTATTGTAAAACAAATGATCAAATGTCAATCGATCAATAAGGTTCAAAAGAAATATATATCCATGAATAGTTAATATGAATTAATCCAAAGTTTTCTCACTGTAATCATTACGAGCAAAATCAACAACAACAAAAACAGCATTTTTAACCTGACCCTTCAGATTTTTATGAAATTGGGCTCATTTATTTGTCCTATTGAGAAATGATTGTATACTAATTAATTAGTCCCTATCTCTTTTAGTTTTTGATATACAGGGCTACAAAAATGGGTAAAAAGTGCAAATTTCCGAAATTATTCTACTACAAATGTACCCATATATTTCCATTCCTATTAAATTTAGTGATAACAAACAGGTATCATTAGAAAGCTTATAATACTGGCTTTCAAATGATAGATCACATGTATAATTTTTTTAATATTTTAATGTTAAAGTCAAACATTTTGTCCTTTGATGTTCAATATCTCAAAAAAAAAAAAAAAAATAATAATAATAATAATAATAATAATAAATAAATAAATAATAATGATAATAATAATAATAATTAAAAAAAAAATTATGCGTTATTTTTACTTTATCTATAATAACTGTAAAAACATGGGACGGCCATAGGTTACTGAGTTATAAATTAAAATGTAACTTTCCATCAGTGTTTTCATAATATCAAATTTTGTTCCCTAATTAACTTAGATGTGTAAAATTGGTATCATTAGAAAGCTTATAATACAGGCTTCTTTAGGGACTTTTTTTACATGTTTAGGGGCTATGCAGAAATATCTGTATAATTTTTGGTCTACATATTGCTTATTTTTCGTGTGCTGGGATACACCAAAGATAGAAAAATAATATTTATCCATATGTTATTCGGACACGAAACTCAGAGAGTAACACATAACAGGTTGGCAAAGGGAACTATTCAAATACGAAAAATTATAATCGAGACGAATCCCAATTTCAAAAAAGGTTCTACAAATGGGAGATTTCATTAATAATTAAATTCACTATTTTAATGTATTATTATTGTAATAATTCTTAAATCTTTAAAACTTCCATGAATTGGAGTTTAATTGCATCTATGTATATATAGATATATACATATTTCGAGATGTTGTTCTCAAATGAGAACCTGAATTTCAGACATTCTTCTGACATTAGATTAAAAAAAAAAAAAAAAAAAAAAAAAAAAAAATGCTTTCTCAAACGTAAAAATTAGACCTACTAGTTCAGTTTCTACAAAATCACATGACTTTTCCTTTTTTCATTTAAAGAAAATACTTTTCTCCAAAAATAAATAAATAAATAAAATAATATATATATATATATATTTTTTTTTTTTTTTTTTTTTTTTTCCATATTTGTAGTATGAAGTTCTGACATATTCCTGGACAGAAAAACAGAATTACGATTAAAAAAAAAAAAAAAAAAAAAACATTCAACATATACGTATGTATTATTTTGATCGAATGACTTTTTAAAATTTTGACTTAAACTTTTAATTTCTTTTATTCTTTTATTTATTTTTATTTTTTAGTATTTTTTTACGCGGGAAATTCACTACACATTTGTCTGTTTTCAAAAATAGACGAGTGAGATGGCAGACTGAAATTTAATGAATTTCACACACCAGGGACACAAAGTACTAAAAAATTACATAGATTTTTATTTATTTATTTAAAAATTATTTAAAAAAAAATCGCTCCTATGCAGATTTATGTACATTACTTCTGTGAAATTATGGTTTTATGCTTTATACTAAATCTATCATATATAAAATTAAAATCTGTGAATAAACATCAAATAAAAATGGATTTACATTTGTTTCGAGACTACATAATGGACCTAGACAATTTGCTTTAAATACCTTAAAATTTTGCATAATAAGAAATAGTCCATTACAGACTTAGAGTTTATAAATATGTAAAGAGAAAAGATTCGAATCTAATACAGAACTCGAGCGCTAAATTTATTTTCTTTTAAGAAAAATGTTTTGTATGTATAATTTTAATACAATATAATATTAATTTTTCATTCAAGTACAGAAAAACCGTAAATAAAGAATAAAAATAAAATATTTGCTTTAAATAAAATATAGAGTTTAATTCTTTAGCAACGTTTACCTTATTTATTTCAATAAAAATTCAAACCTTTATATGTTTGTCTCCCCCGCTTCTTTATTTATTTATTTTTAAACCTAATTTCTAAACAGTTCGAAATTTTTATCATTTTATATTCAAAATTATTATTATAGGAAATTCAAATTAAACGATGAAAAAAAAAATAATAATATTAATAATAATAATAATAATACCTTTCACGAGTGGACTTTCGAATGATTTCTAGTTTCTATTCATGGAAGTTTCGGAAGAAATCGCGGAAATTTTTTATAACATTGATGTTAAACATTTTCACTATTATTTGTCACTTTAATAGATTTTTCCACGACAATACGACCAAATTCTCGAAACCAGTAATTATTTGAGAAAGAGATTCTAAGTTTTTGAAATATCTTGCGTGATCTAATGTTTTAAAAGCAAATAGATTTATATCACTCTATTGCATAGTCACTACTGTATAGTCACCCTACTACAGTGTCACTTTACTGCATAATTACATATTTTCCCGCCATTTATACATTTTATTTCATTAAATCTCCAATGAAGTTTTTCTAATTACTTTCATCCACTTCTTAAATTTATAATAACTTATGAAATATTAAAAAAGAAATATATCATGTTAATGTTAAAAAAAAAAAAAAATTTGTCTTTTTGTATAAGTTGACAAATACATACAAAATTAAAGGAACAATCTACTGTCCCATTTTCTTCTTTTACACGTAATTTTCAAAGAAATAAGCATAGGAACATAAAATCTGGATGGCATATTCGTTATCATATAATTAATCAAATTTTATAAATCGTTTTTAAGTAAAATTTTTAAAATAAATACTTAATCTTTTTTTTTCAAAAATAAACTTCAAAAAAATAAAATAAATAAATAACAATTTTAGAAAGGGTAACCTGATGAAAAATTGCCATAAGGATGCATTAAAGACAGTGATGATGCTTATAAGTCCATATGTTAGATTATAACCAGATTTTTCTTCCTGTATTCACTTTTCTGTTTTTTTTTTTTTTTTTTTTTTTTTTTTTTCTTTCCTTAATTTTTTTGCATGTGAATAACTTAAAAAAAAAAAAAAAAAAAAAAAAAAAAAATCATACTAACATATAAATTTGATAAAATGTTCATTATAAAAATAAAAATATTTATCAACATTTTTATTATTCTGATGATTCTCATAGTTTATAAATTAGTAATTACACTGCTCTGAAAAAAAAAAAAAAAAAGTTCGAGATCTGATACCATTATTGCAGATTTTTATGTAAAATATCCTCCTGAATCCGAATATGACCACCATTTTGCCAAATCACCCACCGTTTTCTAGATACACCCCTCCTTCATTTTTATCATTGTTTGGTAATTTTATACCCATCATTTTGATTTGGAGGGGAAAGATGATTATTTTAACCGTTAAATGTCTTCTGACCTGAGGAGCTGCAGAGGCAGAAAGTTCTAAAACACGAACATTTGTAGTAAGGAGGAAATTTGTGGGGATTTGTGCCCAGAAAACAAAAGAGAATCAATAAAAACAATCAGTTTCTGTTTCTGTTTCTTTTCTTTTCCCTTTCTTTTTCGCAATATTTCTCTTATTTTTTACATATTTCAGCTTCCAGTTTGTCATTTTCTTACCAAATCACCCCAAATAACAAAAATTATACAGTGAAAATTTTTTCAAAATGTTGGTGAGTGGAGTAAAGTCTCAAAGCCCTCGCAAGAAAGTTTGACTCATTCACTGTTCGACGCGAAGTTTGCTTTCAGGAACTCCCACCTTAAATGTTTTGGGCAGTAAAACATAAACAGTAAAATATCCTCCTTTGACACGTGTTAAAGATCACCACACAAGATCACCACCATCAAGAACACCATAAAGTTCACTCTCTTATCGCAAAACGTGTACTAAAGGTAGGTAATGACTGACGACTACAATACTAAGAGCAATAACCTTTAACAAGTGTCAAAGCAGGAGATTTTACTGTTCATGTTTTACTGCCCAAAACATTTAACGTGGGAGTTATTGAAAGCAAATGTCGTACAGTGAATCTGTCAAGCTTTCTTGCGAGAACTTTGAGACTTTACTCCACTCACCAACATTTTGAAAAAAAAATTCCTTGTATAATTTTTATTATTTTGGATGTTTTGGTAAGAAAATGGCAAACTTGAAGCTGGAATATGTAAAAAATAAGAGAAATATTGCCAAAAAAAAAGAGGAAAGAAAAGAAACAGAAACAGAAACTGATTGTTTTTATTGATTCTCTTTTGTTTTCTGGGCACAAATCCCCTCAAATTTCCTCCTTACTACAAATGTTCGTGTTTTAGAACTTTCTACCTTTGTAGCTCCTCTGGTCACAAGACATTTAACGGTTAAAATAATCATCGTTCTTCTCCAAATCAAACTGATAGGTGTAAAATTACCAAACAATGATAAAAATGAGTGAGGGGGGTGTATTTAGAAAACGGTGTGTGATTGGGCAAAATGGTAATCATATTCGGATTCAGGAGGTCATTTTACATAAGAATACGCTGAAATGGTGTCAGAGGCAATTTTCATAACGAGCAGTGTCATATATTTTCAAAATATCCGTTGTAAAAGTGAAAGAGAAACAGAAAGAAAAATCGGGATTAAGTTTAACATTTGAAGGCAAAGGCGTCTTTATCTATCTGAAATGAATTCTTAATACCATTTTTCTTTTTTTTTTTTTTTTTTTTTCCAAAACTTACTTTAGCGAAAAATGAATAATTATTATTAAAATATGGTAGGCGGTAAAAATGGCAACGGTAAAAATGGCACCTGCGATTTGCGTAACATATACTACAATGAAAAATTGTCGCATTATTGTTAAAAATTAGGAAGTATTTTGAGCTTATTGTTTGACTGTCGTGATATATTTGGCCATCACATACAAATACCTGTATTATGAATAAAAAGTATTGAATTTTTTATTTTTTATAGAAATATTATAGATGTATTTTATAGAAAGTACTGATTTTAAGGAAAATTTTAGAAGGAAAATTAGACATTAGAAATTAAAATTAAATTGGTACAACATTCACTTAGTATATGTCTGTTGAAAGTTTGGTTGGGGGGAGGGGGAGAGTTAAGAGACGACCGAAAGAAAATAATTGTTTTTATATCACCATCTTACTGATTTTAATGAAACTTTGTATAATAATCACTTACTATTTATGAAAAAGCTACAATGTTCCATATACGGGGGGCGGGGTCAGAGGTATATGTATTGAAAACTTTTTCAAACAATGCTATACAAATATGAATCCCACTGAGCATTATATACAGCTGAGGGGGCCAAGAGGGTGGTGCACGTGGATTTTCTTTTTCTTTCTTTCTTTTTAATCATTCTATTATTTATTTATTTATGACTCTTCTTGTTTTTAAAAAGTTTTAATATTTTACTTTAAATGTGTGATATGCAAAAATTAAATAAGTTGAATTTTATCACTTTTTAACTTCAAAGTGAAATATTAAAAATTTAAAAAATCAATATTTGGAAAGCGATAAAAACGGTAACGTTTACGTATTTTTCAAATGTGAAAATGGATTTAGAAAAATTAGAAAATGAGTAATTTAAGAAACTAATTTCTCCATTAATTAACAGAGTTACACTGGCAATCAAATTAGGTGAAAAAACATAGTTATTAATAATTATTAATACTTTTATATGACTAACAATAACGATAGTTGCTATATAATTGATATATATATATATGTATAGCTGATAATAACCATTAATAGTTATCGCTATTATTATTATTCAAATAATAGTATCAGTAGAGCATATATATATATATATATATATATATATATACTATTATTATACATAATAGTATATATATGTTAGTATATATATTATCAGTAACTATTATATCAATAGTATCTTAGAGTATTTAAATTTATTTAATGAAAACTTAATTTTAAAAATTACATATAAGATGGGTTCAAATGTAAAATATAGATTCTTTTCAAATTTATAAAATTATTTTTCTAAAAATTCTAGGTTATAGCACTTCGGTGTTTGCTTTTGAATGTGCAACTGTCATAGAGTAAAAGATAATTTTTCAAAAGAGGATTTGGCATGTTCGTCAGTTTTGAAATGTGTGACAGCTTCAGTTGTCCATTTGTTGTTCGCAGGTGGGTACACGGTGAAGGGGGATTATATGATTATTGTATACGAAGAAATGAAGAAAAAAAAAAAAAATCACTCATTCAGCATGAACGTCACAGACCTGTTATTAGTAAAGTAAAGTATTATACACAGTAAAGTACATAATAAAGTATTTCAACAATGATTTTCTTTCCAGAAAAAAATGTCAAATTATTTAGTAAAGATATAATAATAAAGTATCAATCATATCATTAAAAATTTTCGATTCAAAAGAGTTACTTACAAATGCCTCCATTTCATAATTTTTATTTTTGATTGACCCGCAATACCATAATAGAATTTTTACTTCATTAATATTTGGTCTCCTTTTGCGGATAGTTAATGTAAGGGTGCTTTATAACAACATGATTTTTTTTTCTTGTATCGCCATTTTACTGATTTTAATTATATATTCTATAATTATCACTTACTTTTTTATTAAGATCAAAAGGAGGGTTATATATATACCTAGAAGGGGGAGGGGGGTGCAGATGAAAAAAAAAAGTTTTTTAAACTGCCCTATTATCGATTTAAATAAAACATTGAATATATACTTACTGTTAAAAAATTGCAGTGAGTGTTACAGATATCTTAGGTGGGTGGGTGGGGGGGGGGGGGAGCAGAATAAGAAAAGTAGTTGATTTTATATCGCCATGCTACCTATTTATATAAGATATTGTATGACTATTACTTACTTATTTTATTAAAATTATAATGAATGATACATGTAGTTCAAAAAAGGGGGGCAAGTGAGTGGGGCAGGTGAAAAATAAAATAATATTCTTAAATAATACTTATTATCGTTTTTTTTTTTATTGACATTTTGTGTAACTATCAATTACTTTTAATGAAAAACTACAGTGAAGGTTGCATGTGTGGTGGGAGGGGGGGGGCTGGAGGCAGAAGGATAGAAAATGAAGGTTTTATACCTCAATGCTTTTTATTTTAATAAAATGCATCATAAATATCATTTAATTTTCAGGAAAATTTACGTTGACTGTTATATATATTTTGGGGGATATGGAGGGAGCAGAAGAAAAAAATGATTCATAAATACCACAATGTTACCAATTTTAATTAAAATTTCTACAGTTATCACCTACTTTTAATGAAAAATTATGGTGAATGTTACCTATACTTGGGGGGGGGGGGGGTGCAAGGGGAACAGGGAGGAAAAGAATATTATTTTTAAATCACACCACTTCACATGCATAGAATTTTTTTTATAAATATCACTTATTGTTTATGAAAAATTCTAGAAAGGGATGCGTATCGTAGTATCTTTCAGTTCCTAAGTTAGTATGCAAAAATTCAATGTGTTATTATTATCAGACATTAGTTAAAAAGTTAATATCAAAAATTGTAAAAAGATTATTCTGAAACAGAATTTTTTTGTTTAATCTGTCCCATCCTCCCCCGTCCCCCCACTACCTAAAACAAAAAAATTTCGCAATCGTTCATGTTTAGCAAGTATTTTGCAAGTTACACTTAAGAAAAGTGCCCTTTTTCCCAGATCGCGGAAAAAAGGGCACTTTCAGTCACTATAACTGCTTGTAAAATATATGTGTCATGGAAATTATTTACGGGGTTCTAAGAGGGAGAGGAAAAGAAAATGATGGTATGATGTAAAAAACATTATTTGATTTTTCTCTGCTCGTTAACCTCTAGAATTTTTTTTTTTTTTTTTTTTTTTTTTGCATTCATACGTGTATTTTACAAGCAGTAATTGTAAAAAGCGCGGAAATTTTTTTATTTCTACGGGGGGGGGGGGGGGGGCGAAAAGGACAGATTAAAAGATGAAATTATTTTTTTTACAGATTAAAATCATGCATTGAATTTTTGCGTACAAACTTATGAAGAGACAGAAACTGATATGCAACCCTCACTGTAATGTTTTATAAACAAGTAAAATTTCATTAGATATCCAACAGGGTGGTGTAAAAATATAATCTTTCCATGTGCCCTCTAGCTCTCTGTCGATAATATAACCCTCTCTGCAATTTGATAAACAATAAGAGATATTTATACAAAATTTCCTATAAATATAAAGCAAAGTGATTTAAAAAGAACTTTTTCCCCCCTCAGTATTCCACCTCCCCGCCCTCCTGAGTATATGTAACACTTTTGAAAATTTTCATTAAAAGTAGGTAATAGTTGTTATATTAATTTAATTTTTAAAATTAAATTTTATTATTAAATTTAATTGTTATAATTAATTTTAATTATTTTTCCCATTTTAACTACTTTTTATTCTATTCATTTATTTACTTACTTATTAATTTTGTCCAATTGAGTTCATTGCAATTTTTATTTAGTATTAAGCTTTTCATTTTAAATTATTGATAAATGAAGAGTGCGTTACGAAAGACGATTCATATTATATGTAATTATAAATTGAATTATTGTATATGCAAGTATCGATATTTTATATATACATGTAAACTTAGAGATAAGAAATAACATATAGTAATTAATGAAATATTATATATATATATATATTCGGGCATAGCATGCTGTAAATTTTTAGCAGTTTGCATACGGCATGATAGAAGGATCACCTAATTCGCATACAACATTCATTTAATGTCCTTGAAAAAGTAATGAATTTGTATGTTTCTATATCAAGTTGCTTATTTTTTTCTTTTCGTCAAATTTATTCATTTTTTACAGTTCTTCATGTGATACTTGGTTTCATATAATTGAATGTTTGAAAAGGTTTTCGATATATATATCTAATAAAAGATGCAGCAAAAATGGAGTTATTATTTTCGAATTTTTAATGCATATCAGGAAGAAAAAGTTGTCAAGCCATACTCCTGCTATTTTTTAATTAATTAATTAAAGTAATTAAAACATTTTTTAATTACTTTCACATTTTTTAATACATAATAATAATAAAAATATGTATTTTATTAGAGAATACCCTTCTATTCTTTTCAATTATATTCTATATACATTATTCTTATTTTGAAAATTTATTATTTTACCACTCTCTAAAGGGAATGTGAAAAAACATTTACCACTACTACTACTAATAATAATAATTTGAGCTTATTTTGTTACTTTGAACGAAAGGATTTATTATTATTATTATTATATTACATTTAAACGAAAAAAATATTTCATTACTGTAAGATTCTTAATAAGTAACAGCTGCAAAAGTTAATTTTAATATAAAGCATTATACATAAATTATTTTTTTTCAATAAATTAATATATTTTGTTTTGTACCGTATCAATTAACTAAGGGTAAAAAAGGATTAAATAAATAAAAATAAAAATAATTAAATTAAATTAAAATGACTGAAAATACATATGGTTTATTACTTCCAAATTATTAGGGGAGACCCGTGTACCTAGGGCCATCATGTACCTAGGACCACCCCACTTTATTTGAATAATATTTAATTTTAAGTTTTAATACTCAATTGGGCGAGTAACACCACCAGTTGCTACTTTTACAACTACTTTGGAACTTTTGAGGAGAAAGTTTTGAGAAGTTACATGCAGAAAACGAATTTACATGGTTTGAAGTAAAATTTTGCAGCTCATCTCTTTTGCTATTTTACAAAGGCAAATCAAATATTTTTCTTTCGTTTTTAGTGTATAATGTTGCTTGTTATATTGAGTAATAAATGAGATATTTACTTAGTCCTCTCTGCATGTGGATTTTTTAGTGGAGGGCATTTTGAATAGATTTACCAAAACTTGTACCTAGGGCCACATAGTTGCCTTGTACCTAGGGCCAGTGTGTTTGGACCATTTAACACTTTCGCGACCGCATGTTTTTGTCTTTTTGACAGTAAGGTCCGCCTGTGAGCGTTTTTCTCATAAGTTACAATTTTTCAAAACAAAATTTTCCGTATTCGCATTTATATTACAAATGGATATGCATTATAATCATACTCTCTCTCAAATTAAAATATTTGCATCCATAGTATACTGATTGTACAAATATGAATATTGTGTATATGTTTTAGAAACAAATAACATACAGATTGTAAAGGAAATGCCCACTTATGGAGTTTCATCTTTTCAAATGACGTGAATCTACATCAGCGGTCGAGAAAATGTTAAGAAACACTGTACAGCCTATAGTAACTGGATGCTGGCAAACCCTGGTAAACCAATCTCTATATATGACGTTGCTGAAAGTGTTGGCATGTCCAATCCGTCGGCCTTTACTTTTGTAAACATTCTATCAGGCTTTCGTGTATCCGGCATATAGCCAATAAATCAAAACACATTCACTG
The DNA here is from genome assembly GCA_963930645.1 of Salticus scenicus. Taxonomy (NCBI): domain Eukaryota; kingdom Metazoa; phylum Arthropoda; class Arachnida; order Araneae; family Salticidae; genus Salticus; species Salticus scenicus. The sequence continues at coordinate 212,811,827 of OZ005649.1, forward strand.
AGGATGAATATTTAAGTTGAAATTTGACTGAAAGACAAGACCCCTCCATAAATTAATAAAGATAATAATAATAATAATAATAAAGATTTTCCAGGAAGAACCAACAGTGATAGAATTGGATGTCTCTGTTTCGAGTCCTGTTAAAATTTTGAAACCTTCAACATCTAACATCTTTTCGTGTGTTATACTTTAACAGGTACGAACCTAAGCAAAACCTTTACCTAAAGCAAAACCTCCCACATCAAAGAAAAGATGTGACCGAAAACCAGAGAGATCTAGAAATCTAAGAGACACTCCAGAAAAAATAAATTAATTAATTAATTAATTAAAAAAAGAAAAAAGAAAAAGAAATTAAAAAAAAAAAACATTCTGTTAGACTATCCCAAAGGGAAAAAAAAAAAAAAAAAGTGAAAAATTTCGTGTTTTAACTTAAGGCAACAACATGATAACTATTACATGATAAATAAATATATTACTTGATATTGTTTCTTTTATAAAATACATGTTTATATGCTTATTTTTTATTCATTACAAAGTGAAATCTAAATTTGAGAGAATGGCCCTAGGTACAATGAGGTCTGGCCCCAGGTACAATGAGGGTGTTGTACCTAGGGCCACGAGTGAAGTTTTTTAAAAAACCTTCTATTTGTCAGAATTTATTATTTTAGGTATTTATATTAATCCCATTTGGAAGTAATTAGTCCTAAAGATATGTACATATCAGTTTGATAATTTTTAACAGGTCAAGGGCTCTGTTTTTGGGCATTGAAAAAAAGCGGCCCTAGGTACACGGGTCTCCCCTATTAGGTAAGAGCGAGAAAAAGTTGTTTTTATAATAATAAATTATTTTATTATATAAATAAATCAATTGCATTTTTATACTTTCGCATATGACATTTTTAAAGCAATCTCCATTAATATGTATATATGTATATATATATATACAGAGAGAGAGAGAGAGAGAGAGAGAGAGAGATTTATCAATCTGTGTATATTTTTTCCCCCATCGTGCTATAGGTATGGGGATCTTAGGCAATCATAAAAATTTTCATCCTTGTTTTTTTTTATTTATTTTTATTTATTTATTTATTTATTTATTTATTTACATTTCTACAAGTTTTGAGGTGTGAGAAATCTAAAAATCACAAAACTGATATGGTTTATCCGTTTGTGTGTTAATTAATTAATATATGTACTCGACATCATAAGGATTTTTCTTTTTTAATTAAAAACTTATACATTAAGAAATTAAAAATTAATAAATTTTTATTATTAGTTTTAAAAATAAATTTTAATTTTAAATAAAATTTTCAAAAAGTTAAATTTTTCATATTTGAATATATAACATATATATATATATCTTACAAAAGCATCTATTAACACATACATACATACACACATATATTATATATGCATGCACACATATGTAATCATAAGTCATTATTTTAATTCTTTAATTCATAATATATACGATTGATTTAGTTCATATAAATTTGGTTTTTAATTATCAGTAATTATTATTATTGTTTTTTTAACCTAATAATAAAAATACTTGTTTATCCTGCTCCACGAGTCTTACGCCGTGGTGGCCACTGCTCCTTCTTAGTTTTGTTTGAGTTTCATTTGTTTGAAATACTGCCTTTATTTCACATAGTTTTCAGTTTTTATACTGAACATGTGTACTCATCACATACTCACTCTAAAACATTCTTACAAGCTTTTAAAACGAATTTTTATTTATGTATGTTCTTTTATTACTTTTTTATGGTGACTTTTTTCCCGCATGACTTTCTTTCCGGTGACTTTTTTTCGTGACTTCTTTTTCAGGTGACACCGCTTATACGTTTTTTAAGGGACCGTTCCAGAAAAACGTACAAATGAAAAAATCGTACAACTGAAAATTTGTTTTAACACATTAATACATAATAAAGGATTATATTATTATTAAAAATCAAATTAATTTTCATGATTTCCTTTACATTTGTTCGACTAAGATAATTTTTAATGAAATTTAAAATAATTTTAAAAAGTAGGATAAATTTTAAAGATAATTAAAAATGTAGAAATTTAGGAAATTTCCTTAAACTTTTGATTTTAACCTTTAAAGACAGTCTTTCGTTTTCTAAATAAAGATGACATTTTTGCAAAAAGTTAAAGAAAAGAGAAAAACTGCTTTGTCTCTCCAACAGCAAGATGTCAAGTAAGAATAAGCATGATAAGAAATAAGAAAATCTTCTAGTATCCTATTCAAATTTACCCAAAAGAAGTGAGTAATAAACCTTTAATAAACCCCTTAATGCCTATGAAATTGTGAGATTTTTTTTTCTTTCACATCCCGTCCCTAAAATGTAATTAAAGGAGAAAGTGGGACGGAGGTCTACAAGTTATCAGTTTTCTTTCTCTCAAAGAAATCCTGTCCACTTTTATACTTACCAATTCACCCAGTCCCGAATGCTTGCTTCTGAATGTTTTTCTACCCCCCCCCCCTCCCCCTTGCAGACTATCAGCCCTACTTGGGTGTTATTGAGTTGCGCTTAAGAATAGGAGGTACTTCTCAATTGCGCTTAGGGCCTTCATCCTCATAGGCATCAGTTACGCCAAGATTATATCCCCCCCCCCCCCAAAAAAAAAGCATAAACGCATCAATTGCGCTCGTAGGTTTTTCAGAAAATCAGAAAAAAAATTCTAAATGATTTTGACTATTCAAATTTGCATAATTTGTCGATAAAGCTTTCTGATAATCATTAATATTTGTTTGTTTCAATTTTTTGAAAGCTTTTCAGGAATAAATTTGTTTTTCAAAAAACATTTTGCGTACCAGAACAAATTGTTCAGCTTATTCTGTCATTGATAAGTTATTGATGGCATGAGATTTTTGGATTTCTTTTTGAAGTACTTATGTTTCATTTAAATGAGAAAATATTTTGAAAACTTTACAGGTAAGACAAAACTAAATAAAAATATGGTGTATATTCAATATTTAAACTTAAAACTTCACAGACCATAAAATTCAATCCAGCGCAACCGTTTTCGAAAGGACTTGGCATTTCTTCATCAGGTGCAAAAAACATGTGCTACTGCCTTGCAGGCAAAAGCAAGACTTGCTTTTATTTGTGTAATATAAATATTTCTTTAAATAAATAATATAATATAAAAATTTTTTTTAATTGCTCTTGTTTGAATTTATTGGAGCCCATTATCTTTACCCAGGAGATAACACGAGAATAAGTAAATAATTTTTTCCTTCCCAGAAATTATAATTCGTTACCTTCCCGTATACAAAAGGGGGGATGACAATGAATGTTATCAGTAATTTTTCTCGCGAGCGCAATTGATGTATTTTTTAACAATGGGAAGTGGGGGGGGGGGGGGGGGGTAACGTAAGCACAATTGATGTATGCCCGTATACTTAAATGATATTTTAAACTTAGGAAAAGCTGTATTACGATACATGACAGGATACTTCATTTCGTATATGCCCGCCTCTTCCCTCTTTTATAGTTAACCATGTAAACCTATCTGTTACTTTATTTGAAGTATGATAATGTCCCAACTGAAAATATCTCAATGTCATGACAAAATATTTCTTTGTCCTACCAAACACTAATATTCGTTATGCAATGCCTTTTTTTCTTTCGATTGTACAGTATTGTTGTTGTAATAATAATAATTATTATTATTTATTTTTGTATAAATATTGGAAAAATATAATTCAATAAATTAAAATTGAGTTTTTCCGTAATGCTCTTTCTAAAAGAAATTTTATTATTTTATAAATTAATTTTTCTTTTCCTAAGATTTTTTTTTTTTTTTTTTTTAGCTGGTAGTTAGCTCGAATATTGTGCTAACTTAGCATTTCATTACCTAGATAAATGTTTCTGAAGGCTACATATATCATGTTGACCAAACAAAACTCTATCTCCTAATTTTTCTCAATAATGTGATCATTTATCATTTTAGCATATGCTTCGCAAATCGCAGGTGCCATTTTTACCGGTGCCATTTTTTCCTAGATTCTTAATATATATATATATATATTTACGGTAAACATATATAAAATTTGATCAATAATTCGATAATGGACATGCTCTTCGAATTTTAAGTTTTTTATTTTTTTTATTTTTTTTTCCTTTGGAAATTATACGCAAATGAAAAATAATCATTTAGAATTTGTTGAGGAGCACTCCCCCCCCTCCTAAGTATTGTAAACTACATTTTACGTCGGATTTTTTTATTAATTTTTTCTCTTCCCTTTAAGTATATGCGCCATCTTGTTTAGTTATTGAAAACAGTTTCGTCAAACAGGTTGTGAAAAGATAAGGACAATACTAGGGGTCAGTCAGTGAGGTGAAAGTCGATCCCTGGGTTTGGTGAGTGATGAGATTCAGAGAGAAGAGAAAAATTTTAGATAAAGATAAAACAGAGGATTCTGATTAAGAATTTAAAAAAAAGACATATGCATATGTACGCTTGTCTGTATATTTCTTACAGAAGGGTTACTTTCATAAAGCTAGACGAAATTATTATTACATAAATTGGCATTTTCTTCCAGAAAGAAAAAAAAATATTTTTTCAAATGTTATCTTTATCCCCTGCTTCTTTATACTTATGTCTCCCTAACTTTTATTTGAGAGAGAGAGAGAGAGAGGGTGGGAATGGGGGTGGGGGGAGAGAGTGTTAACCGGAAAAAAAAAAAAATCACCGGAAAAATGTTATGCGGAAAAAAAGTCTCCCGGAAAAATAGTGCAGTTATCTTCATAAATGAAACAATTGGCTTTTTAATAACATTTAGGTTTTAAAATTGTTTCTTCTATTTACATTTAGATGTAGCAAAAGTAGCTATTATTACTATTATTTTTTAGATTTTTAATACGTATGAGCGAGAAAAAATTGCCAAGCATGCAATACCCACAAAAGTTTTTTAATTAATTAAATAAATTAATTAAAGTGACTTTTGCATTACTTTCAAATTCTTACTACATAACAAAATGAGCAAATTTTTACTTTATTAGGAAATACTCTATTATTCTTTTCAATTCTGTTCTATATGTATCATTGGAAATGTATTATTATGGTCCCCTAACACCCTCTAATACATATATAATACAATGTTTGAAAAGGTTTTCAATACAGTGGTGGACATAATTATAAGACACCTATATAATTTGACAAATAGTGAAAGAAAAGATTCAGAGCTTAAAAATGTTTTATCAAATACGTCAAAAACATAAATTTATTCTGTTATCATATATAATTATTTTATAATAATGATATTTTCATACAATTCAATGAAAAAATATAAAAACATAATGGACAAAAATATAAGACACCAACAGTTTTTTTTCAAAATACAGTGGTCAACATCATTACCAGACACTAATGGTCTAAAAGAAAATCCTCTAACATGGTTATTCAATATTTGGTGGAGCCGCCATTGTTTTTTATAACATGAAAGATGCGATTCGGCATCGAATCTCTCAATTCTAACACAATATCGCAAGACAGTTCTTCCCAAGCACATTTTATAGCATTCTTTAGGTCTTCGACACATATAAACTACCTCCCATTTCGGTAAACCGCACGAGCTAAGATCCCCCACAACTTTTTAATGGGATTTAATTCTGGAGAGCGAGAAGGCCACGAGAGAACATTGATACTTTGCTCTGAAAGCCAATTTTTTGTTTCGTATGATGCATGAATCGGCGCGTTATCGTGCTGGAAAGTGTAGTTTTCGCCACAAAGAAGTTCACCGTATATGGCTAGTTGATCTTTAAGAAGATTCTTATACTTTTCGGAATTCATTCTTGGGTGCACAAAAACAATATCCATTTTCCCTTGAGCCGAAAAACCAGCCCAAACCATTACTGAGCCTCCACCCATTTGGCATCTCATTAGTACATAAGGAGACTTCCGTAAATCATGCCAATAATATTGAAACCCGTCAGGACCATCCAGGTTAAACTTTTTTCATCAGAGAATAACACAGAGTACCATTTGGAGGTCCAGGCCATAATTTGTTTAGCGAGGTTTAGACGCTCCATTTTGAGCCGGCTTGGAAGCGGTGGTTTTTTCTTCAATTTTTTATATTTCACATAGAAGCATTATGCATCACCCTGCGAATGGTTCTCCTTGAACAATTCAGTTTCAAAGCATTTTTAATGCCTGTAGTGGTCATCTTATTCAGTGTTGCAAGCGAAAGCACATGGCGTCTGTCTCTCGAGCAAGGAGTACGACAAGCAAGGAGTACGTCCAGATCTTTTAATCACCGATCCATTAATTCCTCTTTTCAAAATATTTCTAATTGCACATCTAGAGAGTTTAATAAGTTTTGAAATGTTATTAATTAAAGCACCAGTTCCATTTAGTCTCCAAATTTCGCGAATTTCACTTTCTTTTAATTCTGTACCTCCTGGCATGTTTGTAAATGCGTGAAGTCGGTTATCGTCTGCTTTAGTTAACTGCTGACGTCATGACAGCGTGCAGAAAATTTGAATATTGCACATTATTTTCGAAAAAAAAAACAGGTGTTTTAATTAAAATGTTAGGGTGTCTTATAAGTTTTGTCCAAGTTTTTTTTTTTAATTAAACTCTATAAAAATATCATTTATGTAAAACAATTACGTGTGATAACAGAATAAATTTATGTTTTTGACGTATTTGATAAAACATTTTTAAGCTCTGAATCTTTTCTTTCAGTATTTGTCAATTTAGATAGGTGTCCACCACTGTATATAGATAATGTCCACCACTGTATATATATATATATATATATATATATATAGATAGATAGATAGATAGATAGAACAATATACCTTTGCTATTGTTAGCTATATTGTTTTACGGAATCTTGCAGCTCTCTCGCTGCTTTAAAGAAGTACATGCTTCCGGATGAGATAAGACTTCTAATTTTAAGCATTTTTATTCCAATTAATATTCCTGTGATCCTTTATTTTGTTTTATTATTATTATTTTTTTCTTACTTTTGAACTGGATTCTTAATTCCTGAATCACTTTTAATACTTTTAACGAGTTTCTTCATCAATTTTGTACGTCAATATGTTAAGGTCCTTTTACTCATGTGCGTGTAATTAATTTAAATTGATTTTGTCTCTTACTGGATCAAAATGAATTGCAACATTTCTGTGCTAGCTTTTGTACTGTGCTACAATCAGTTTTATTTTTGTTGTGTTGGTTTTAGCATGTATCTATTGATATATATATATATATATATATATATATATATATTTATATTTTATATATATTTATTATTATTATTATTACTCTGAGTGAAAAAAACTTTATATATTATTTTATACTTTGAAACGAAAAAAATATTTTATTACTTTAAGATTCTTAATACGTAATAGCTAGAAAAGTAATGTTAAACATTACACCTAATCTATTTCTTTCGATCAATGAACATGTTTTGTGTTGTATCATATCAATTAATCCCGGATAAAATGTGAAAAAAACAACAACTAAAAATTACCTAAAACACAGATAGTTTATTACTTTCATATTTTTAATAGGTGATATCGAGAAAAGTTGTCTTTTATAATAATAAATTATTTCATTGTGTAAATAAATCAAATATGTTTTTAAATTTTTGCCGTAGTGCATTTTTTAAAGCAATCTGCATTTAAAAATAAATAAATAAATAAAACATTTATCAATATGTGCACTTTTTCATTGCTCATCATATTGTAGCTATGAAGATCTTAGACATTCATAAAAATTTTCAACCCGGGTTTTTTAAGATTTCTATATGCTTTGAGGTGGTGTGAGGAATCTAAAAATCATAAAACTGATATGGTTTCAGTTTGCTGGCTCGTTTGTATATTTGTTAATTAGCATGTATACACAACATCCCAAAAACAATATATATATATATATATATATATATATATATATATATATATATTGTAAGAAATTAGAAACTTCTTATTCATTCAGAAATTAAAAACAAATCGATTTTTATTATCGTTTTAAATGAATTTTAATTTAAAATAAAGCTTTAAAATACTCGAATTTTTATAATTGAATACATACATATATATATATAATAATCAGTTATTATACATAAAAGCTAAGCAACAGATACAATAACACTGAAACCAGATAGACCAATAAGAATGAATTTTTATATATATTATAAAAGCACCTATTAATACATACATACATATAAATAAATGTCATAAGTCATCATTTTAACTCATAGAATATGTGATTATAAATTGGATTTATAAGTATTAGTTCTTATAAATTGGTTCTTATAAATTGGATTTATAAGTATCAGTAATTATAAAGTAATTTTTTTCACTTAATAAGACGGAAAACTCGAATGAAATGTTAACAATTGGTGTATGGGTAGAAAAAATTTCTCGAAAAATTACTCCACCATTTGCTGACGTTTCGAAATTTACCATCACACCATTTTTTTTTCATTTATTTATTTATATTTATTTATTTATTTATTTATTTTTTACGCATATAAAATGCTGAGGTGCCAATACCTTCTTTCCAGAAATAAACAAAAACAACAGTGGAAAAAAATATGCGGCGCATAGATTACAAACATTTTCAAACACTGTACATACACATGTGTAATTATTCCATCTGTACACATGCGTAGTTCACTCTTCAATTTTAACGTATTTGCCTCCATGATGAGACTTTATAAAACCTTTAGTTTATAAATATATATATTTTTTTCTTTCTTTCTTTCTCCCCCCCCCTTTTTTTTTTTCTAATTTCTCAATGGATTGAAATTTTTATCATTTTACTTTCAAAATTATTGTTATAGAATTTTCAAATTAAACGATGAGAAAATACTTTCCGTGGATGGTCTTTCTAATGGTTCTTAGTTCCTATTCATTCAAGTTTTGGAGAAAATCACGAAAAAACCCGAATGGCTGTAACAATGAATGCTACTTTTGTTTGAACATGGCACCTTACATTTACCAGATTTGTTAGTAGATCAACTCAGCCATTAGTGGGTCTGGATGATAATGTAAATGAAATGAAAGGTTAAAAAATTTAATTTATTGGAAATTCATTCTTCGATTAAATTCATTAGCGTCAATACACCAATATATTATCTAGCACTACTAACTTTACACGATTTTGGTTGAAATTTAAGTTTCTTAAAAGCTAATTTGTTATTTTCGATGACTCGTAATTTTGTTTCAATATTAATGCTAGGTTTCGATTTTCGTTCTAAAAAACACAAAATAATGCATGTGTCAATATGTAGATTAGTGCCAATTCTTTGCACAAATATACATCTGCATGCGACACCCTCTTTGCATATCTATTAAAATATCTTCAGGCGAATTTCGGAGAAAATCACGAAAAAAAAAAAAAAACTCGAATGGTTAGACAAATATGCAGGGCCATGCTTAGGCAGATGCGAAAAGTGCGGTCGCACTAGGCCAGAAAATATAAGAAGCCGCAAATATTTGTTTCTTTTCCCTGGAATACTGCATCATATTACTTTTTTTTTTAGATTTTTTTTTTTTTTTTTTTTTTTTTTTTTTTTTAAATTAGGCTCTTTGAATAATAACGACCACTACTTAGAAATGTGATCTAAAGATAATCTTTATTGACACTTTCCAACAAAGTGCTTAAGATTTTGTTTCGTCTCTGCGTGTGCTCCTGCTTTAATTTTCCGTTAATATTTTTAGAATGGGTCGAAAATCACAAATGTTTATTCAATTTCATTATGGCATATTCTCTAGTAAAAATGACAGGAATAGAGCAAACGTTATTGTGTGCATAAACTCACAATAGAATTTTGAATCGCTATCATCTGAGAGAGGGCATTTCTTTAAAGTATCATCATCATCATCACGGGAGCTTACGGAGTACCTGCACCTGCAGTGATCTAGACCACCGCTTACCTCCACCTGAAGTTGTAAGCATGAGGGGATGTTGCATAATCAAGCAAGTATTCGGTCATCTTGAATGAAGTGAGCTCATAGAACTCGGCTATGATGGAAAAAAAAAAAAAAAAAAAAAAAAAAAAAAAAAAACAAGCTACTGAGGAAGGCAGTAAAGTAAGGGGATGGAAAGATCTAAAAGCTATCTCGTACTTGAGTTTAAAGTATGTATTAATAACTTTACACTATGTACAACGTAAAGAAATTGCCATAAATTATTCACATTTACAAAATGCACCTCCTTTTTTTCTAAGAATACGACAAAGTAAGTATGATTGTACTTATGATTGTTTACAGTCGCCCAAAATAAAATTCAATTACGTAATTTTGAATTACGTTATGGGATTCCATGTGTGACAGATCTACAATGAAGTGATGATTGTTTATTGCAGTGAAAGTTTTATGGGTATATTCTTATGGAAACACTGTATATGAATGTGATAGCTGTCATACGACACTGTTCTGTAGTGGAAAAATTATTTTTAAACTAGCCACATGTCTCTCATAGACGAAGGCGATCGAAAAAATTAAAGATTACATAAATCACGTCTGATGTTGCCTGGCACAGTAAAGAATGTGAAGCAGGGGCGTCGACTTTAAAAAAATGCTGTCGGTGCTCTGCTCAGGAACAAAGCTTGAGCAGGGGATGTACAGTCCCCTCCCCACCAATGTTTTTAAAAATATGGCGGCATATGAGATTTCTTTTCTATGTGCTGTTTTGCGCCTTAAAGTTCTTTTTAAGGTGGATCATAATTTTGTTAATAATGTTATCTGTGAAAAACACTAAGATTTGTGTAACACTGGTCTTCTCTGGCGACCAGCTGATTCACCGGCTAAGAAGAAATGTTGCATTAAAAAGTATGACTGTAGCAAGTTCCCGCTCAGTGAGGGGCTGCGGCGCCTTTTTCCTGCTTCAGACACTTACAACAGCCTTTTGCTTACCGTACAAACTACAAAGTACTCTTGAAAATTCTGACAGTAGTTAGAACTTAAAAAAAAAAAAAAAAAAAAAAAAAAAAAATCTGACCATAACAAATTTACGTACGGTTCAAATGGCAATTTTCCCGGTCTCAGACACTTACAACAGCATATTTACTTATGCAAATGATTTTTGAAATTTCTAATATTGGCGAATTCCTGCTATGTAGCGACTACGGCGCCCTTCTCCCTTTTCAGACACCTACAACTGTTTCGAAAGTGAAAAGGGGATCTTTCTAAGTGGTCAAAGCTCGTATGTATACGGGTTTTAGAGAAAATCATGGAAAACTCCAAATGACTAGATCGGTGAGTGCTATCTGGGATCGAACCCGGCGCTTCTCGGTGAATTTTAAAAAGCTAAATTGCTTTGTGCCACTGTGAAAATCCGCTCTGTAAAATTCAGTTATTAAAAATTTTAATGGATGGCAATAAATTGCTTTCAGCTGTATCTTTAAATACGAGTACTTGACAAAACACTTTATCCTAATTTCATTGTAAGAAATCCAAGAAAATGTATTTTCCCTTTTACTTTGAAATTTCCTTCTGGAGGATCCTTTTTTCAGCCCTGTTTCAGGTTGAATATTCGAATCATTTGGCTTTGAATAAGGATTATTTTTATTCGGTGATGTTGATAATCTTATTAAAAAAAAAAAAAAAAGAAAAGAAAAGAAAACGAAAGAAAGAAAGAAAGAAAAAAATGAAAGAAAAAATTTTTATCCATATTTTTAAAGCATGTAAGAATAAATTAGCATGATATTTAGGATGTTAAGCACTGCTAAATAACCCACTGAATGTATGACTGATTCTAAACTATGAAAGAAAATCTGAAAGTCGATATTTTCTAAATTAATCCGTTTAGTCTGACATTTCCATTATCCCTAGCCAAACAGAAAAAAGCCAATTAGAATTCTTTAAATAATCCTCATTGTGATTCCCTATCGTTAATAGCATCGAAAGTCCTCCTATCCTTCTGAAATTGGCGACAGGACTTCGCTTTCTCCTTTCTGGTAAAACCAGATGTTTACAACACATGTTTACTATTCATTTAAACGTATATTGCCTGTAAAGAATAGTTACCTTGAAAAGTTAACTGAAAAGGGGAAAAATACAAAGAGAGTGATTAAAAAATAAATCGAAAATGTGCCTGCCGCTTTAAGCTGGTGTTATAATTTCTTTAACATAACTAAATAAATTATTTGAAGGAGAAAGCTAAAATATTTAATAGGTTATATTTAATAGCATTATTTAAATATTGATTTTAAAATTCTTATTGTAACTTTTAGAAAGTTAAAATTTACGATAATTATTCTTAAACTTTAAAGTGTAATTTTTATATCAGCACCATAAGATTATAATTTTAAATGATGTAAAAGAAATCCTAAATTAAACATTAGAAAAACAAAATTTTAAATATTATAATTCAAAACATTTTCATTGAATTTTAATGCATAGAGGAATTTTAACCATACATATTCCTTTAAAACTAGTTGGTAATATTAATAATTTTGTTGTCTCCGATTTTTATACATAAGAGCATGGATCAAAATAAAATTAAGAAGCACAGTTTAATTCCTTGCCGGCTCATTTTATTCCGAGTTTGAAGTAAAAGAAAGTAAAAAATTTTAATGCTTATTTTCATATACTTCTTAACCATAATAACAATAACATCATTTGCATATAACATTTATTTAAAAAATAAATAAATACAAATTAAATACAATAAAAATTACTTTCAAAGTTGTAAAAAAGAGCACAACAGAACTGGCGTTTAAAAGTAATAAGTACAAAACTATGAATAAACACCATAAAATGTAAGAAACCGCAACAGACACCACTCTTCGTCAGACGAACAAAATAGACACGAATGCTGCAAACAAAGCGGCAACACTCTTTGCCGCTCTTCTTTCCAATATACTTATTTAAAAAAATTAACTTTAAAAAATATTGCTAGTTGCTTTTGTTTTAATTATTTATTTGTTCTTTCGGGTTACACTCACATTCGGGTTACGATCATTCTTTCCCCCTACTACTTTGTTTTTCTATACATATGCGTATGTTGTGCTTAATTTAAGTACCTTATTTGGTATGCGAATTGTTTACAGAGATAAAACAGATTATTATTTTTTTTTTTTTTTTTTTTTAATTAGTCGAATGTGTTTCAATGAGCGGTGTGGGTAAAAGTTCTCTAAATGATATGAAATTTAAATATTCTTCAAAAGTTAATGAGAGTCTTATATTTCAGTGAATGTAACTCCAATATCTAAAAAAAGGGAAATGACAAGGGACTAATGCCACTCTCACACAGGAATGTATAACAAATAAAACTGTTTCTAAAACTAACTTTAAAATGTTGTTTAAATTATGTAGGAAATGTTTAAATACGGTATTTTAAACGCGCCAGGGACAGTAACATTTTTTTAAATATATACATAGAGAGAGAGAGGGAGAAAAAATAAAATAAAATGTAATATTCTTCTCGCATAGCTTCTATATTTTTTACTGACGGGAGAATTTTTTTTTTTTTTTTTTTTTTTTTTTTTTTTTTCAGAAAATGTGAGTTTGAATGTTTGATTCAATATTCGTTTATTATCTTTATCAAAAGTGTCATTGTTTAAAAATTATTTTATCCAAAATTTTCTATCAATTTTGCTTAGCTATTTTCTTCCAAAATAAAATATTTTCCTTCTAGATTCGTATTAACTAATATATTTTCGGATCCCGGAAATAAAGGACCCGGAAAAAAAAGCACCCGGAAAAAAGGGCACTGATAAAAAGGGCACATTTTTAATTCGCAAATCGCAAAATAATAAATATCAAATAATGAATTTTAAGAATGACTTTAAAATTATGATTTTTAAAAATCTCAGCTGATTTTCCACAACATTCAATTAGTATATACCTGGGGGAAGGAGGGGGGACTAGGAGCAGATCAAAAGAAAGCAATTGTTTTTATATCACATTCCTACCGATTTTAATGAAATTTTTATAATCGCGTACAATTTGTGAAAAAGAAACAGTATGTGTCAGACATACGGGGAAGAGGGGGGGGGGGGGGTTAAAGAGAGAGAGGGCAGAGGGGAAAAAAAATGATATTTTATATCACCATTTTACCGATTTTAATGATATATTCTATAACTATCACTTACTTTTTATGAAAATCACAACGAGTGTATTACATATCTGAGGGTAAAGGGGGCGGGGGGGGGGAGATGGAAATAAAATATATTCTTTTTTAAACTACCCTATTATCGATAAAAAAAAAAAAAAAAAAAAAAAAAAAACTTTGTATAATCACGCACAGTTTTTGAAAATATTACTGTAAGTTTCAGACATACTTCGGGGGGTTTGGTTAAAGAGAGGGGGGAGAGCAGAGGAAAATAAAATGATTTTTTATATCACCATTTTACCGTTTTTATTGATATAATTCTATAACTATAACTTAGTTTTTATGAAAATCACAATGAGCGCATTGTATACCTAAGGGGCAAGGGGGGAGGGGATGGAAGTAATATATATATATATATATATATATATATAAACTATCCTATTAACGATTAAATAAAAAAAAAAAAAAACTTTGTATAATCACACACAATTTATGAAAAATGTAAAGTAAGTTTCAGGGCCGAGGAAAATAAAATGATTTTTTATATCACCTTTTTACCGATTTTATTGATATATTCTATAACTTACTTTTTATGAAATTCACAATGAGCGTATTGTATACCTAAGGGGCAAGGGGGGAGGGGGATGGAAGTAATATATATATATATATATATATATATATATATATATACATATATTTAAACTACCCTATTAACGATTTAAAAAAAACTTTGTATAATCACACACAATTTGGGAAAATTTTACAGTAAGTGCCAGACATACTTTGGGGTGGGTAAGGGGGGGCAGAAAGAGGGGGGGGGCAGAGAAAATAAAATGATTTTTTATATCCCCATTTTACCGTTTTTAATGATATACTCTATAGCTATTACTTACTTTTTATGAAAATCACAGTGAGTGCATTCTATACCTGGGGGGGGGGGGGCAAAGGGGGAGCAGATGGAAATAAAATATATATTTTTTAAACTACCCTAGTATCGATTTAAATAAATTTTTGTGTGCATACCACTTACTGTTTAAGAAAAATTACAGTGAGTGTTACACATATTTTATTTATTTTATTTTATTTTATTTTATTTTATTTTATTTTTTTGTGTGTGTGGGGGGGGGGAGTTGCTAAGAGGGGGCAGAGTAAAAAAATTTGTATGACTGTCACTTACATTTTATTAAAATTATAATGAAAGTTACCTGTAGTTGAAAAAGGGGGCAAGTGTGTGTAGCAGCGGCGAGGCACAGATGTATAACAAAATCTGTTTAAATAACACTTCTTATCGACTTCTGTTTATTGACAATTTGTGCAAAAGTCACTTACTGTTAATGAAAAATTACGGTGAGTGTTACATGTATCTGGGTGAGAGGAGGGGGTGCTGGATACAAAAAGATACAAATGAAGTTTTATATCATTATGCTTTGCACTTTAATAAAATTTATTATAAATATCACTTAATTTTTAAGAAAATTTACGCTGATTGTTACATATGTCTTGGGGGGTATGAGAACAGAGGAGAAAAAGAATTGTATAAATATCACAATGTTACTAATTTTAATTAAAATTTTAACAACTATCCCTTTACTTTAATGAAAAATTACGGTGAGTGTTACATATACTTGGGGGACAAGGGGGATACGATTGTTTTTAAATCAAACTGCTTCATATTTATAAGAAATTTTGTATAAATGTCCGTTATTGCTTATGAAAATTTTTAGAGAGGGTTACGTCGTATCGCAGTATCTTTCAGTTTCTAAGTTAGTATGCAAAACTTCAATGCATTGTTCACATCAGACATTAATTAAAAGTTAATATCAAACATTGGTAAAAGATTATTCAGAAACAGAATTTTTTTGTTTAATCTGTCTCATTTCCCCCTCTTCCCCTCGTAGAAACAAAATATTTTTTGCTATCATTCGTATTTAGAAGTAATTTACTGGTAACAATTAAGAAAAGAGCCTTTTTTTTCCGTGATCCGGAAAAAAGGCACTTTTCTTAATTTCTTCTTGTAAAACTCATGCTAAACATCAATGAGAGCATAAGTTTTTTATATTCTACGAAGGCGGGTGGGGGGGGGGGGGCAAAAGAGACAGAGTAAAAGAAGAAATTTCATTTTGAGTAACTTTTGAAATTCAAATCATATATTGGATTTTTCCGTACAAAGGAAGAGAAAGGGACTGATACTTAACCCTCATTGTAATGTTTTATAAACTATAAGTAATATTTCAACGAAGTTTCATTAAATCGGCAACAAGATGGCATAAAAATATTT
Organism: Salticus scenicus; assembly: GCA_963930645.1. Taxonomy (NCBI): domain Eukaryota; kingdom Metazoa; phylum Arthropoda; class Arachnida; order Araneae; family Salticidae; genus Salticus; species Salticus scenicus. The sequence goes on from OZ005649.1 coordinate 212,828,127, forward strand.
TCTTTCCATGTACCCCTAGCTCTCACTATGTCGTGTAACCCTCTCTGATAAACAACAAGAGATATTTATGCAAAATTTCCTATAAATATAAAGCAAAGTGATTTTAAAACAATATTTTTTCCTTCCCCCCCCTCCTCCAACATGTATGTAACACTCTTTGAAATTTTAATTAAAATTGATAATTGTGATACTTATACAATCATTTTTTTCTTTTGCCTTTGCCCCCGATATGTATATATATATATATATATATATATATATATATATATATATATAAATCAGCGTAAATTTTCCTAAATATTCAGTGTTATTTATAACAAATTTCATTAAAATGTAGTGATACAAACAATAGTTTTCTGCGCTGCCGAAGGCAACTTCTTACCTGATCAGAAATGTTTTTTTTTTTTTTTTAATTTCTTTTCTTAAGAATAAAAGTTACTGTTAGTGATTCATTAATTATAGTGATTCATTCAAAAACACTGACCCGCTAGCTGGCGAAGTTCGCTAGTATATCATTAAAATCGGAAAATAAATATATAAAAACTCATTTTATTTTCCTCTGCACCCCCCCCCCCCTTCTTTAACTCCGTACCCCCCCAAGTATATCTGAAACTTACTGTAATTTTTTCACAAATTGTACGTGATTATACAAAGTTCTTTTTTTTTTTTTCTTTTTTTTTTTTTTTTTTAATCGGTAATAGGGTATTTTAAAAAGAATATATTTAGTGTATTTAAAAAAAAGATAATAGGGTATTTTAAAAAAGAATTTATTTCCATCTGCCCCACCTCCGCGCCTTTCAGGTATATAGTACGCTCTTTGTGATCGTCACAAATTGTACGTGATTATACAAATTTCCATTAAAATCGGTAAGAAGGTGGTATATAAACAATTGTTCTCTCTCAATCTGCTGCTAGCCCCCCCCCTCCCTTTCTCCAGGAGGTATATACTAAATGAATTATGTACCAAATCAAATGCTATCTCTAAAAATGTAATTTGAAAGTCATGCTTTAAATTCTTTAAATTCATTATTTGATATTTATTATTTTTCGAATTGCGAATTGAAAAAGTGCCCTTTTTCCGGTGCCCTTTTTTCTGGTATCCTATATTTTCAAGTAATATTAAAGTTAAAGATCGCAATTTTGAGATAATTTTTGCTACACACTGCAGTTTCATACAATCCCTCCCCCACCCCACCCCCAAATGCATATTTCTTCTAATCGAACTCATGTTTATTTCTACTTCCTGTAGTTTACTGTTAACCCCGTATTAAATTGCAGTTAACAATATATTAAACTTATCATTAATATTAAAATATAATTTCACCTAAGTTACCTGAACAAATTAAAAATTAGGTTTTATAATGCAACAAGTTTGCATTAACTTTAAAATTTTACAGTCTATGAAATTATTTTTAAAACTTATAAAATTTTTAAAAGTGATATTTGTTTTATTGTGTACTATAAAAGGCAAATTACTCAAATTGAATTCTGCTTAAAATAAAAGTTTCTTTTTTTTTTTTTTTAACAAAATAATATTGAAATTAGGTTATACTTAAAAAGGAAGAAAATAAAATAACAGTAAAGGAACAGTCGTATAGAAATACAGGACGGAATCTAAAGAAGGAAAGAAACATTTACTATAGAAACTTGCTTGGGCGGTTTTAAAGATGATTAGGTTATCTTAGGACAGTATATTTCCGAGAAAAATGAAGAACACCCCTGAATGAACACCCCTTCCTGTATGCATTTGCCCGCGAGCGAGTAGTCCATATGTGCAGATTGTTCTGTTTCATTTTCGTATTTGAAGTTTCACAGTTTTTTATGCGTGAAGCAATATATCCGATGTGTATTGTAAATGGAAATATTCAATACTGCATAAAAAAAATTCAGTCTGCGTATTACGAAATACGATGCTTTCTATTTGTAAAATTGAAAGAAATATGTTATAAATTTGTTATATTTAAAAACGCGAGGTGTTTTTTTTTTTTTTTTTTTTTTTTTTTTTTAAATAATAACTAGTTGTTTATTCCGTTCTATCGTTTTATGAATGATTGAAAATTTTAATAAAAATGCAGGGAAAATTCGGATTAAAATTACTATATGCAAATAACAGTAAAAGTAAAGCAACATGCAAGTACAATAAAATATGGATTATGAAAAAAATTTACATTCATAAATTTTAATTTGTTATTTGTCTGTATCACAGTAGTAAGCTGCAATTATTATAGAATAATTTATTCTTATTTATTTATTCTTATTATTTCTTTTTCAATAATGTATTCCATTTAAAATTATATAGTTACTCTTTCTGATCAGAAAAAAAAAAAAAAAAATATGCAGCGTAGAAATGTACTTAAATCAACGAGTTCGATTAAACCGTCCACAATAGTTAAAAGAAATGGGAGAATGAATTATGTATTATATGAACATAATGTGTAAATAAGGAATAAAAAAGGGCTGTAAAATAAAAATACAAATTATTTGGAAAACTGCATTGCACTATTATTAAAAGCGTTCATTTGAAAATAAATTAAAAAAAAAAAAAAGTGTTCAGTGGTCACAACATATTATATAACTTATATATATATATAAGGCATTTTTATTCCATAATATTCTGAAATCTTCGACTCAACAAGAGTAGTTTAAAAAATAAAGAAAAATTTGATATAGGAAGATATTTCCCTGGGCTTGATTAACGTATGGGCCGACTGCAGGGAGGGGACAAAAATTTTGCTTAGTGTTAAAAAATTTGTAATTAAAATGTACAAAAATGCTTTGAAAACAATAATTTCATGAAAAGTTTATTTTTGAAAGGAAAATGAAAAGTTTTATAGAGAAATATTTTACTCTATTATTCATTCTTAGGTGAAATAGAGAAAAAGCGTAAAGTTTTTTATTAATTAATTAATTAATTATTATTATTATTATTATTATTATTTTAGGTGTGCTAAAATCATGCAAAAAATAATAATTATGAGGACCCAAATGTGCCTTAGGGGGCCCACTTAACTGGAATCACTTTGGCTTTATCGAACTCTGAAATCTGCACCTGATGAGACAAGAAAATATCTCCGTATGGCATTGACATCGAAAATTAATTAATTTTTAAAATATGAATAAAATTGCTTCGGCAGACATGCATTAATTAAGTAGCAAGATATTTCACATGAAGACAGACTTTTGCATTTTGCACCTTGCGAGGCAAATCCCTAAAAATGCTTGCAAATATTGTAATCGGTTCATAAAGAAAATTTAAGTAAAATGGGTTCGTTAGAAATGCATCAAAAATAAATCACAAAATTTGACAGAGGCAGGTAGAATTTTTGCCTTCAAACCGACATCTAACCAGATAGATTTCTAAAATTCCTGACACATTTTACGATTCATGACTTTTGATTTGCGCTCAGTATTTCAGAAAAATCAGTTTAGTGGAAATAATTAGAAATAAATCGCAAGATTTACCACTAGCATACATATTTTTGACTCTAGAACCTATCCCTGGTAAATAATTCATATTGTATTGTCAACTTACAAAAGTATTATTGCACATGCACAATAATTTTTACAATTATCATTATAAATTTTTAAACCAAAATTGAATTGATAGTATATGCAGATTTATTTATAAGAGATAAGTGAAATCACAAGTTTCAGAAATATATCTATAGTGTTTAATAATCTGTATTGACTAGTGGATCTGCAGATCAGGAGTCACAACATCCTATTTGCATCACACATTATTCATCAGATAATTTTTATTTATTCCTTATTATATAATATATAAATTGATTCGATTGATTTGTTTCCATAAACGAAAAAGGTTTCTGAGGGGGGCTACCCCCCCCCCCGCTGTATTTCTCTTTCTACAACTATCTGTATATGTATATGTATGATTCCTTATAACTCACTGTCTTGTATTAATTCCCTGTAATTCATAGATACTTCTACCAAATTTCATGCAAAATTATTACATAACATTTCGGAATTATTTAATGTAACCCTGTAAATGAATTTCCAATTCTAAGTTCACTCTACTCCACTGCAAAACATTCTTTTAAAATTCTAATAAAATTTCATTATATTTAACGAGGTGTAACCATGTTAAAATATACTTTTAAGAAATATCGACTATAGACCTTAATAGTACGAAATTCTTTTATATATCCCAGAAAAGGAGCCACAGTAATTATATACACTAAAAATAATACACCTATTTAATTAATTATAACTCATTAATATTTCAACCTAATGTGACATCATTTGGATGATTACAGTTCGTCATCGGAATTATTTAGTCTATATACATATTTTTTTTTGGAGTAAACATGCTTTTAAGCATCTTTGAAATGTATGCTAATTCCATTATGCTGAATGCAGCATAAACGCATTAAAGTACTATTAAATAAAAAAATATTCACAGGCTCCAATGTCACGAAATTCTTTTGCGTGTCTCCGTAAACAAACCATAAACATTGAATACAACAGTAAAAACTATTCAGCTTATTTTACGTTTTTTTACGAATAATTCTTCAAAATTTGGCATAATTTGGCTGATAACATTACATTGTCAGAACATTTTTGTGTGCTCTTGTACATTAATTAGGAAGCCTAAGTGCACATATTTTCTGCAGAAAACGTCAGTTTAAACATCTCAATAATATACGCTAATTTCATTTTGTTGATTGCAAAGTAATGATGTCTAAGTGCATTCAAAGGAAATTCACCCAATGTAGTGATTAGAATTTTGACGTGTCCCTGTACACAATCCATGAAAATATAGACATAAAAAGATATAGAGCTATTTCTATAGTGAACCTGAACGAGTGTGCCAAATTGCAAGTCAATCGGAGCATTTTTGTGGCCTTTATTGCAGTACATAAAAATTCTGCCCACAGACCGTAGTAAAAAAAACTTTGGTATGTCTCTGTACATGAACTGCAAATGAAATACACACCAGAAACTATACAGCTAAAAGTCCGTGAGGCTCATAAATATGTATACCAAATTGCCAGTCAGCAGCATGATTTTTGCGTTTGCTATCGCAGTACATACAAATTCTTCACATGGGCCGTAATGCAAAGAAAAATTTTGGAGTGTCCCTGTACACGAACTTCAAATGGAATACACACTAAAACTATACAGCTAATTCCATTGGGCTCATGAGCATGTGTACCAAATTGCAAGTCAGTTGCGTGATTATTGCGGCCGCTATCGCCCGACAGACAGACACATAGACAAACAAACCCACAGACAGAACCCAAAATCTTTCTGAGTCTCAACAGAGAGGCCTCCACTGACGTTCCGGCAATAAATAACACACAATTATTAGCAGAAAAAAATTATATTCCGTATAAATGAAATATTTCTTAATTGAAATTTAAGTTTACAAATTTATACTTTAAATCTTTATTATAAACTGTGTATAATCAAAATGTATAACTACGCGTTTTTCATGAAATTTAAAAACTATAATTTACTTTAAATTATGAAATTACCATGAACAATTTTAATGGAATATTAAATAATGTATTAAATAATTAAGAATTCATTTATGTAATACTTAAAAATATATTATTAATTGCATTAAATCAAATATAATTCAAAAATTAGTTTATATTTTCTTAAGTATTGTAATTACCGTTTTTTAATTAGTAAACAACATAATTTTAAATTAACATCAACGTAACAGTATTTTATTAAGATTATAAATGAATTTATTCAACATTACAGTGAAATAATTTTTTGAGCGATCACAAAACTAGTTTAGTTCGGTCTTAAATTTGCTCTATATCATAAATTTGAAATGTATATGAATTGTTATATGAAGCATTTATTAAGTTTTTATCCATATTTTCTCTAAGTGCTATCATCCCTCTATGTTTCAAAAGGAATCCAAATTGAGATTTTTAAAACATTTGCTTTGTGTAAGGCTCCGTTTCTATATGTGATTGTTTGTTGAATAGTTCTTATTTTTCTTCCTAGTTTTGATCATTTTAATGACGAATTATTATACATTAAGTAACTAAGCTACTTAATATGTAAGTTACATCGTTTGTAAGTTTAATTTGTAAGAATACAAATTTCCTATATAGCACAAAATAACAATAATGATAGTAATAATAATTGTCTAATATTTAAGTGTTTAAGGAATATCATGAATATTTTTCTTTTGTCTGAAGTATCTCATTACTGTACTTAAAATAATTAAATAAAATGAAATAAAAAATTAAATATGAGAGAAATTAAAATACAAATTATAGACCAATGATGAAGATTCTGATATATATTTTATACAGATGCAACTCCCCCTCTCCCATTCCATACACACTGTAGGACCTATTTCTTATAATAGATAATCCCTATCTGTTTCTTATTTTTCAAGTTTAGCTATGTAACAAATTTCCTCTTTAATTCAATAATAAACTATGATATAAATTATTGAGCGTTGCAATATAAAAATATATAATAACAAGATAGATTTTAATATAAAATGTCATTAATAAAAAAAAAAAAAGAAGAAGAAGAAGAAGAAGAAAACTGGGCGATTTTTACCGTTAGTATTATTTTGTGCCCCTCAGAAATTTTGTGCGCAAGGAATAAGCCTTGGGTTTCCATGCGATAGCCTTTGGTTCCTGAAACCCGTTGGCTGTGCATTTTAGTTAAAATAATAATTTAAAAAAAATTAAAGCAAATGTATTTTTTACTTGCATGTTAATGTCAGCATATAGCATTAATTTTGTACTAAAGAAAAGGTCATTGATAATGTATATTTATAATTATATAATTAATAAATATTTTTCGAATTTGAGTGGGAAAAATAACTTTCCAGAGCAGTTTAATAAATTGCTTAATTAGAATAATTGCTCAAAGTGTTTGTTAAATTTTTATTGAATTCTATCTTGTGCTAAAATTTTCTACAAATCCTAGATATTTTCGAGGAAAAAAACAGTTTTAAATGCAATATTTTTTCAAAAATTCAATATTTATGCAAAATTCAATTCGAAATCATTAAGAAAATTTCAGAAAATAAACTGAAAAATTCAGAATATTATTTTATCAAACTTTTTGCAGGAAAATAGAAACCTCTAAATTATTTTATCCATAATTTTAAAAATATTTTCAAAAGTACTTGTAGGAAACATCAATCAAGTATTTCATTGAAAGATTTACAATTTCAGCAAAGATAGATTTGAAAACTAGGAAAAAGTAGTTTTAATTGCATGTAATAATAATAATAATAACATTTAATCATTTCTGATAATTAAACTTCTTTTTAACGATAGTTTTTTAATGACTGTAACGACTAAACGGTATCTACAAAACATAGGCGTAGGAAAAAAAGGGTGGGGGCGGGGACTGAGGGTGGTCACCCCCCCCTGCCCCATTAGTTATTACAAAATGTTCTTATAATACCCCCCCCCCCCCCCCCCAAAAAAAAAAAAAAAAAAAAAAAAAAAAAATCGCCCATTTAAAACCAAAATTAAAGTTTTATAAATGTTCATGATCACTACTATTTTACAGTTAATACGAATAGTCATTAAACATTGATTAACTTTTAATTATTAATTGATATTTAGAATAATTTTGAATCATTTTTAAAATGAAATTTTTTGAAGTTCTCCCATAATTTTTGAATTGCTAAGTGTGTGTGATAGAATTTTTTTTTTTTTCAGCTCTGGCTCAAAATCTAATATGTAGAATTTTATAATGTACTTTGACATATACTGATGTCAGTTGGTTTTCTGTGAAAATCGTCAACATGTGCCGTTGTAATGCTACAATTTCTCACATTTTTGGAAGGCTATAGCTAAGATTTTAATTGTGCATAGCTTCGAAAACTTGATATTTGAAAGGGCTATTATGAAATGACATGCTGATCCAATTAACTGCAATTCCGTGTACTAGAAAGCTATATGTCTGCTTCTGTAGTTTATAAGTGCACAAAATTTAATATGTGAGATCACCATTATAAAAAGAAAACTCACCAAGTAGCGCTGCTATAAATGATTGAAATTCCACCAAATTGCATATGTGCAAATTTATTGTGAGAAAAAAAGAAAAAAAAAACTTCATTTTTTATGCGTGTTTGTTGGTACGTGGCACTCTTATATAGAATGATACAGAAGAAAGTTTTGTTACGCACACAATATACTAGTTTTTTATATTATGTGTATTTTTTTTTTTTTTTTTTTTTTTTTTTTAATAAATTCCCATAAAATTAATAAAGAATTTTTTTAATTTATTTTTTCCTTACTTGGACTTTTTAAAATTATTTTTTTATTTTTATCTCTATTATTTATTCTTTTATTTGAAACGTGATATTTGTTATAAGTAAATCGTTTATATTACGAGTATTTTTAAATATTAGTTAACAAAATTTGTTTGAAACCAGCAAAAACTGATATAAAAACCATATTGTTTTACTTCTGATCTCCAGTTTCCCCAGCTATATCAAAACTACATTGCATTTATTTCTTAATTAATAACAATTGAAGATATTTTTCTGGGATTAATTGATAATAATTTTTTTGTAATATGAAAATGAAGAGAAATAAAATTTTCGTTTGTCCCACCCTCTCCCGTAGATTTACAAAAATTCCAAATTACTGTGTATTTCCTTAATAAGTTATATAAAATAAGAAGTTTCATTGAAATCAGTGAAAAGTTATATAAAAATCTTTTTTTTTTTGTGTGTGTGTGTGTGTTAGTGTGTTTTCCACTGCCAAAAAAGCCCTTCTTTATATATCTAATGTATTTTTCTTTAATTATTATGAAATAATAATATATAATCATCTTGAAATTGAAAAATAAAATACTTTTTTATTTTTATTTTGTCCTCTCCCCCTTCCACAAACCACTAAATATATCAGAACACTATAATGTCCCCCCTCCCTCCCCTTTTGCTCGATAAAAATGACAACGAAAACAATGGAAACCAGAAAAAAAAGACATTGGTGAAAATTGTAACAGTAACTTCTAATCTGTGCAAATAAAGAAAGGTGACTCTCTATGTTTATATGTATGATTGACGTATGGGCTGGGCTTAAAAGTGTAGTTTTTGAACGAATACAACTAACTCCCAAAAAATACATTATCTTTAACGACAGTTGTGTACGTTTTGAAATTGAAGATAGCATTTCTTCTTTGCTTTTAAGGTATGAAATACAAGTTCGCAATGGTTTCATTTAAAAAGAAATAAATATTTTTATTTTTAGAAATTAACTTTGGGTGTAATTTAGTAGCTACATTTAGGGATGAAAACAGATATTACATTAAATTAATTTGTTATAATTTTAATAATACAATGTAGTTTTATGATTTAGAAAAGTTTATTTTAGCTCCGCTTTAATGATTTTCAGTGCAAAATCATTTATTACAACTGTATAACCGAAGTTTTATTATAAATTGTAAGTTAACTCATAGTTAAAATGAAGTTGTTTATAGATAATTAATAAGTCATTTCTGCTTTACAAATACAACTGATAAATTTTTATACTATGCAGTATATATTATGAGTAAACATGCAGCATGCCAATACGAGAAATTAAAATGCCAAAAAATCCTCATTTTAACCAAAATAAATTTATAAATTTATAAATAAGTAATATCATTTAACGTCTTTTGATAGCTTAAATTAAAAATTTAAAACTTTCAGTAATAGTTTGTAAAAATATCAGTAAAATTTGGGATAAGTAATGCTAAATTATTTTTTTTCTATTCAAACAGATAAAAAGAAGAAAAGGATAACAGTTGTTTCAAGTTAGACTAATTTAGTCTTACCTTTTATGAAGATTAAAAATAAGTACGGGAGAAACAAAAAAAAAAAAAAAAAAAAAAAAGGCTTTATTACATTAATGTGTGTGCAATACACTTTAAGCTATATATTGAAGTTGAATTAGCTGAAGTATGATAGATTACTATTAAAAAAAAAAAAAAAATAAAATAAAACAAAAAAATCTGAATTAAAATAAATTTAGCTGAAATTTTTAGCTTTTTTCTTCATTTTAAAATTATTTTGAATAGTGTGATAGTCACAAGATTCTCCATACACATACACACTGGCCAGCTTCCAAAAAAATACTTTTTTGGATCCAGGATACATTCAAACTTGTAAATTAGGTGAAAATCTTACATCCAAACTTTTAAAAGAATACAATACCTTTATTACGTACAATTGTTTTGTAGCGAAAGTATTAATTTAAATTATATACATTCACATTTAGTACTGATTATGGAATAGAAATATCAAAAATTTCGATTTTCAGTTTTTACGTTTCGAGATGTCTTGAACCTTATTTGATCATTTTCAGAAAATGCTCATCTGTCTGTGATAAAAATTTTGTGTTGGATCTTGCTCAAAAACTGATACATAGAATTTTACATAAATATATAAGGTGGCCATAATTAAACTGAATATTCTCATACTATTCCGTAGTACGATTTTACTGCTAGAATGGCATCATCTTTCTTTGTAGAAAGATTAAATAAGACGGAGAAGGAGGGATTCCGAAATAAATAAATAAATAAAATAAAATAAAAAGTCTTAAAACTTACCTCTGCGATAATATGTGTCACTGTTTTTCTAAGTTTTCGTCGTAATTTATAATTTAAAATTAATGATTGTGCACTTTTGTAAGTATTGATTCTGTCTCCAGTTCATAATTTGAAATTGGAGCCATTGTGCTGACTCGTACCTTTTTTTTTTTTTTTTTTTTTTAAGAACTCTCTTTATTGTTACGCAGCACCATATATTCTCCGAGTGGGAACTTTAAAACTTTTTTTTTTTTTTTTTTTTTTTTTTTTTATCATGGAATCCTTTGTCTTTATTAATCTCCCGTATTAGAAATCCGTTATTAGAAATTCCATTATTAGGAATTCTTAGGATATTTCCGGAATTTTAGAAATTCCTTAGTAGGGAATTTTAGGAAATCCAGGATAATTAGGAATATCCGTTATTAGAAATTCGTTACGTATTAGGAATTCGTAACGGAATCTGTTTTTATTAATCTTCGTATAACATTTACCGCCATTCTCGAAATTAGATTGCGCTGTAGAACATTGTGAACACTGTCAGTTTAATTATGGCCAGGGCCTGTCATATATTTAAATACATCTTGAAAGAAATTAGTGCTTATCAAATTTCGGTGTTATTCGTCCAATAGGTGGAGCTTTTTGTACTGCAATTTTTACTATTTACGGAAGGCTATATCTCAGCCTCAATAAAGTATAATGGCATAAAACCTGAAATTGACAATATGTGATTTATGAAATTGACAATATGTATACATGTACTATTTCAATTTAGGTATGTATCGCCTGAAAAGGCATAGGTGGTGGCATTGTAATTCAAATTCATGTGCGTCAAGGCTATATATCAACTTCTAGAGAGTATAAATGCAAAAAACTTTAGATGTGATGACTTTTATTTATGCAGGGACTTTCATTTTGTTAATCTCATTGAGATTTATAATGATATTGAATGAAAACATTCTGGATTAGATACATTTCTTTGTTTTAGAATATTTCCATGAAACTGACAATTTTATAAGTATGCCATATAAAATTACTAAAAAATAAATACATAAATAAACAATTTGAAAAATACAGTTAAGCAGTTATAGTTTTTGCTCTTAATTATTGCTTTTTTTCCCCCCTAAATATCGTTGAATTGGAATAATTTTTTAACATCAATAAAATAAATTAATAATAATTAAAGAAATAGTGCTTTCCCTATTTTCTCACAAGATAAACACATGTATAGTAAATTAATAAAATATAAACTAAAATAAATTTTTAAAAATGTCTTGTTCAAATGGGTAAGTTTAGTGTTCACGAATATTGTACTATAAATTTCATTTTTATATATAAATTTCATTTTTCAGGTAATATATGACATTAAAACTAATCCTGAAAATCCATAGACCAAAGCATTGTTTTATCTGGAAACACTAACATCAATTATTTTTCTTCCTACATCAACTATGTTTAAACACGAATTGTAGTTAATTCAATTATTAAGTAAGTTTTATGTATCAAGATAAGTTCCATTATTATATGATTACTAACCCGCCTACGACGATAGCCTCGCGCTCGATTTTTACACAGGTATTCCAAAATTTATTTCTCTTTGCTAGTTCAAATTACTGAACACTACGCTGTCCTACATGATATTTATGTTTTGAGGACTAAACGTCTCCAAGAAATTTAAAATTATATTGTAATCTTTCAATTCCTATTTTACAATCACATGTTTATTTAATATTTAATATTATTATTAATTTCTCATGATGTATTGACGACATTTGTAGTGCAAATTATTCAGCTAAATTATTGTTTCTCATTATTTTAATCAGCTTAAATACACACATTGAAAACATGAATAAAATTATAATTCCTCTAATTTAATGCCCTGTTTTAGCTATTACATCATTTTAAAAGTTAGTTTCAGGAATTTCGGGATTTTATTATAAATAAGATTAAATCCAATATCGTTTTTTCAAACAACTTAATTAGTGGCATATGTTAGTAGTCTATACAATACCGTTTTAAATGTAAAATACAAAAAAGTTTCGTCATTTCGCGGGCTTCATTAATTATTGTAAAATGTTTTATTAGAAAGGGTGTAAAGCTTTTAAAAATGCTTAAATATGGAAACAATTAATGTATTCTCTTTTACTTTCATTTTCTTTTCCACTAAAATAAATAAATAAGAAATAAGTGTAATTTTTTTCTCCTGCACTGAGAAAAAATTCTGTAACTGACATCTAGAATCTAAATTGTGGCTCTAGAAAAAATAGTTCCATGTAAGCCTTATAAATTCTAGTCCCTTTGGAAAGCGAGTTCTAGAAGCCCTCATTAGAATTCTAGAGTGTTTTCTTATATTTTTGAGGGAAAAAGTTATTTAAAAATCTCTGCAAATAAATGAGACTACAAGAGGCAGGTTTCTGCAACTATAATCTTGGTTCATTACCAAATTCTAGAAAATCAAGCGAGAATTTCTTGCAATATAAATGAATACTCTGCAATATTTAGAGTATTCAGAATATTGTTTTACCATCTAGAAATGTGTACAGTAGAAATTCTCGATAATTTCGTCTATTCAGTTTATTGACGTGCCTTATGCGCATAGCTCTGAAATCTATATTTCTAGTTTAGGGATTTAGAAAATGGCCACTTATTCGTTTTAGAGAAACGCGGTATATATATTTTTTCTCAGTGTGAATCTGCGATTTTAAATGTCTTTATTTTGCTTCAATCTATTTGCCTTAACTATACATAAGTTTGTTTGTTTTTTCACTTTTCGTAACCATACACACGGTAGAGAAAATATTAATTTGAGATTAAATTTTCGAAATGGAGCTTTTGTTATAGCTATATGTTTTGAAGTTCTTTGAATCCAAAAATCATGTTTTTTTTTTTTTTTTTTTTTTTTTTTTTCTTTTTCGTTTGATCTGTGTGTCTGTCTCTTATCACCATATCTCAAGAACAAATGGAAGCAGGAAGTCCAAGCTCGGTATTCTGTATATGCATCATGCTACAAACACTACACCTTTCTTTGAGATCAAGCAAAGGGTTCATGTACAGGGCCATCCACGAGAACGCAAATACTTTAAGTCTATGAAAAAAAAATTGTGTTAAGTACAGTGTAACATCTATACGCTGCATCACACAAAATTTAACATAGTTTTTTTTAAGCACAAAAAGTATGTTTTGTATAAATTGTATATGGAACTCATTCATCGTTTACAGGGCTCCCAAAGTATTTGAATAGAATTTGGTTGTACTTGGAAACTGCTGGATGTGTATATCATTTTCTGTTACGTGTTTTTTATATAAGAGTAAATTTAACTACGCAGTGTAACGTGCATAAAATTTTTAGAGAATGTGCAGGGCTAATAATAACAAAACTTTGAAAACACTATAAGTCACGAGTGCTGCAATCAAAGCGGTTACGAATTGCAGCACTCGTGACTACATTGTTCGCCTGACGAAGAGTCGTGTCTAATTTCTACCCGAAACAGTTGTTGCAGGTTATAGCATTTTATGGTTTTATACAAAGTTCTTTTTCTTATTGTTTTAAATGGCATTTCTGTGGTGCTTTTTATAACATACAGGGCTATCAAAAATTAAATTAAACGTTCTTTTCTATTGAATATAATTGATGAAATGTTTGTCTGCCTTCTACTATGTCGATGAACACTGCTCGCAAAAAAAAAAAAAAAAAAAAAAAAAAAAAAAAAAAATTAGTTTCTTATGCCCCTTCTGCGTGTAAACAAAGTATATTTTGAAGTTTTAAGTTTTCACTCTTATATATATATATATATATATATATATATATATATATATATATATATATATATATATATATATATATATATATATAATATTACGTACATAAATCAAGTTTTTAGCATTTAATGCATAGTTTTAATATGTATAATATAATTTTGAAAATTTTTAGTATATGATTCGTAGCAATTCTCAAATTATCCTTTTTATCATTACCCATTTTCTCGCTTACCCATTTTCCCATTAACTATTTTTCCGTTAATCATTTTTTCCACTTAACCATTTTTCTGCCTCCCTAAATTTTCAACTCAATCTAATAAGGCATTAAGACGCTATAGCACTTTAAACAATGTGATCTTATAGGCCATAATGATAAAGAAATTTTCGTTATGTCTCTCTAAGAAAGCTATAAGTGCTAGATTCACTTAATAGAGTTCGTTCTATTGTTTCCTATAATATATATATGCACCAACTTTCAGTTCAATTGATCAAAACGTTTAAACGATATTGCATTCAATCATGTACTTACATGCATGCATCACTGCAAAAATAGCAAAAGTGAACTCAGGGCACCTCAAAACTTGTAGAAACACAAAAATCTCACTCGTATTTTTGTCATGATGAGGATGACACAATACCTTCCTTATATATGTATGTTTGGAAAGTAAAAACAGTTTCATCACTTGAAACAGTTTATTGAACAAACTGAAGCTTTTGTTTAATCTTATAACAAATTTATTTAAAACTTTTAATTTGTATAGTCTATGAAATTATTTTTAAACTTCAGAAAAATTTAAAACTACTATTTATATATAGATATATATATATATTTTTTAATATCATGTAAATGTCAAATTATTAAAAATAGATTATGCTTTCAATGAAATGATATTTCCCCCTTTAACGTTTTGTGAAAAGAATATTGAAATCATGTTCGTTAAAAAAAAAAAAAAAAGAAAGAAAGAATGAGATTGAGAGAAAAAGTAATACATAAAAATAGTTCTATACAAATTCGCCATGTAGTATATTCTTTTGTAAAAGAGTCATTAGATAGAACTAGAATCTTGCTTCAGCAGTTAGCGGAAAGGGAGAGATTCCGGAAAAACATGTGGGCAGTGTTAATGTTTTCAAAGCAGGAGGACAAATCTTATCTTGCCTGAGGGCATGTCAGTCATTTAGTTATCTCACCTTTGATGGAATCTGCACCCCTAAAATCGCGAACAGATGATAATTAACACATAAAAATATTGCAACCGACACACTGTAATTGTAACATTAAAAATAAATTTACAACTCAGAAAAAATTTCATTAAAAGAATAATTTGTTTTGAGGCAAAATAAAATTTAGAAAAAAAAAAAAGGCCTTGAATTTTTATTCAAATATTCAATAATTGAAGCATTAAAAAAAAAAAAAAAAAAAAAAAAAAGTCTCCCTAGTTTTTCTCATTTTTATGCTTAATAATCATAATAAAAATAATAATTCTTTTTTATAACTATTCTTTTTATATTAATCGATTTTCTGAAAAATGTATTACGCATTTTTCTCTATGTGTCGAGATCAATTGTTTATTAATTAATTTTTTGCTTTATAATTTTATAGGTTATTTTCCCCCCTCTTTTAAAATAATAATAACAATAGTTCTTCTGCTTTTATTTAAATACATATGTGAAGAAAGAATGGCGGAAAAAAAGTCCCCGGAAAAAAAGTCTCCAGGAAAGAAAGTCCCCGGGAAAAAAGTCACCAGGAAAAAAAGTCCCCGGAAAAAAAGTCCCCAGGAAAAAAAGTCCCCAGAAAAAACCCATTAAAAAATAAATAAAAATGCGTTTTAAAGCATCTAAGAATATCTAATAATGAGTTGGCTTCGTTTTGTCTTTCTGTTTGTCTTTTAACCTCTGTGATCAAGATTTTTTTTTTCCCGATAATATTTATTGAAGGGCTTGGAGCTGGTATACCAAATTCAAGTTTTCTATGGCATATCGATATTTTCTGTTGAAAATTGTATAATTTTCGCAATTAATGTATGTAGAGGGACTTGCAAAAAAAAAAAAAAAAAAAAAAATTCTGATGCATTAAAGTTCATGATCGGTATTTTGAAAAGAATTTTATTTTATACTGAACATAACATAGGAAGCGCCTTTGCGTTTTTTGCAGGTGGTTAAAAAGAGAGTGTGCCTTTTTATTCTATGAAAACTCGGCACAAAGATGTTTAAATGCATATAAAAGGTAATATTTAAAAGATTAAGACAAAAATAAAATGAAACATTTTTTACTGATATAGGATATACCTCTTCTATTGGACTGATTTAATTTTCTCTCACAAAGCTTCTAATTATTTTTTCACAATATATATGAAAGGTTAATTGATGCTTTATTATTATAAATATATATATATATATATTTATATACTGCAAAGAGATTAAATGTTATAGTCACAAAAAATGAAAATTATACATATTTACCTTCTAAAAAGTTTAAACGCACAGTTGCTTTTAGTTTTTCCGTTTGAAATACGGTATTCCCTAATATTAAAGACAACTTTTTCTCATTATATTTTAACTTAATTTAAAAGAAATCCGCTCATTGCGATTTTCATGAAAAGTAAGTAATAGTTATAAATAATGAAAAATGTTCTAGAAGTGATGGTGATAATTTGTAAAATCAGTTTAAACATTGCTCGGCTGAACAGAACTTCGCATAATAATCTTTTTTTTTTTTTTTTTTTTTAACTTTAATTATCTCTTTTAGATGACGATTTTTTTTTTTTTTTTCATAGGAATCTTATGATAAAAGATATAAATTATTAGAATAATGTAATGACAATTACTTGTGAAATCAGAAGCTTTATTATTATTGATATTATTATTATTATTATTTATTAACTAACCAAATATTTAGCGTAAAGCACTGTTTTAATTAAACCTTAATGTACACAGCATTTTAATAACCTGTACCAGTTTTTTTTTTTTTTATATTCAGTCCCTGATTGACTGTTCACTTAGTTCCGTTGTAAAAATTATTCGTAGCGTAATATAGGGATTCGTTTTCGAAAATGTGATAATAAAGGCCATGTGATAATTTTTTTTTTTTTTTTTTTTTTTTTTATTGTCTCAGATGGAGTGCGGGCTACCAGTGAAATCTAATTTTCCTGGAGATAAAACAAATTCAAAACGAATTATCATCTCAAATCCCTAAATCCAGCAATTTCCTAGAAAACGGGGTTTCTGCTAGGTTTTGTTCCAGGAAAAGCACCGGACACCAGCGACTGCTAATATTTAAATCTATTATGTAATAATCAGATTTTTTTTCATCTAAAAAAAAAAAACCTCTAACACTATATTTATACATGCATATAAATCATTACAGCAATTTTCAAGAAAACCGAATTTCTGCCGTAATCTTACCAGATTTATTGCGAATTATCAGTGAACGATAATTTTTCCTGAAGATCCTTCCACTAACATTTACAATAATATATATGTATATATATATATATATATATATATATATATATATATATATCCAGATCACCTCCGTTTTCAGACATGACCTGGCTTAGTGTGAGAAGAGTTCAAGCCATTTATTGCGTGGGTTCGATCCTAGTCGCGCTTGTTGTCCAAGCCGTTCGGAGTTTTCCGTGATTTTCTCCGAAACTTGCGTGAATATGAGCTAGGACCCCTTAGAAAAAGCCCACAGAGAGAATTCCTCCTCAGGCCTAGTGCAGTCAATCGGCCTTATTCGGTACAACAACAACAACAATCCATATATTTACTTGTTTGCAATGTATACCATGCCGCGATTAACAACAACAAAAAAAATAAAATAAAAATAGAAGAAGCTACATTTATCTAAATGCTATCCCACAATTAAAATTATTCTTAGGAATATTGCATACATTTCTTTGAAGGATTTTTGGGAATAAGGCCGATTAACTGCTGTAGATCCTAGGCCTGAGGGGGAGTGCCCTCCGTGGCAGGTCTTTCTAAGGGATTCTAGCCCGTATTTCGCAAGTTTAGGAGAATTCCGAACGACTAGGCCGACGAGCATTCTGGGATAGAACCTGGCACCTCACGTCTACCAGCTTTGAGCGCAGAACCGCTCAGCCACTGGTGGACCCATTTCCTTGAAGTATTTCTGCTTATGGTACTTTACAAATCTCTATAGTTTTAGAAGTCGCATATGGAATTAAAAATTTTACCCCACTGAAGAAACAATCAGTATTTAATATTTTAAAAGGATTTTTATCAATTTATATATATATATATATAGATATAGATATATAGATATAGATATTTAAATATAATTTAAACAACACACTACATTCTTTGTTTTACTATGTAGTGTTTTTATCGATAATAACGAAAAGTCAAAATCCCTGGTACCTAACCCTAGCCTATAATAGAGACCTGCGCCTCGGCAGAAATGAGAGATTTTTTCAGGGATGCTAGTCCGTATTCACGCACGTTTTGAAGAAAAACCATAAAAATCTCCGAACTACTAATCCGACGAATGTGACATTGGATCGAACTTCGAATACAAAAGCGACGTAGGAAAGGGTTGGTTGTTGGTTGGTTGTAGGATTTAAGGCCGATTGACTCCTGATGTGTCCTAGGCCTAGAGGGGGAGTGCCCTCCGTGGGGGTCTTTCTAAGGGGTCCTAGCCCGTATTTACGCAAGTTTCGGAGGAAACCACGGAAAACTCCGAACGGCTAGGTCGATGAGCGCGACCTAGGAAAGGGAGGGCTCAGCATGCTAAAGACACCCTTTATTGATTATTACGAAGTTTTTTTTTTTTTATTGCCAAATAAAAGTATCACCAAATTAAAACCAAAATTAATGCGCTATAAATGTTCATAATTGATAATATTTTATAATTGATGCAAATAATTAGTGAATATTAATTAACATCTAATTATTAATTTATTTTATTAAGATTAATTTTGAGTCAATTTTAAAATAAAATTTTTTGATCCCCTCTCATAATTTTCGAAATGCTACAATATATATATATATATATTTTTTTTTTTTTTTCATTCTATGTTGTAAAGTTTTATTTTATCATGTTTGTTCAAGATGTTTGTTCATTTATGCAACTGTTACTAGATATGTATCCATATATCAGAATTTCATATATTTATCAAATAATAACTTATATAAGATTCGGTAAATGTATATATAGATTATATATATAATATTATACATATATATTGAAAACCTTTCAAACATTGCATATTATAAAACCAAGTATCACACAAACAACTATAAAAAATAAATGAAGTTGACGAAAAGAAAAAATAAGCAACCCGATATTGAAGAATACAAATTCACCACTTTTTCAAGGACACTGAATGAATGTTATATGCAAATTAGGTGATCTTTCTGTCATGCTGTATGCAAACTGCTAAAAATTTACAGCATGCAATGCCTGAAGTCACCTAAAAGACTTAAAAATAATTTCAAACAATATGTGGAAAAACTAAGAAAGAAATAAACATATTAAACTTCAAACACCAATTTTTTCATAATAAATCTTTAAAGTGGAAAATACCATGAGAGAAATAAACTTATTAAACATAAAACACCAATCCCTTTACAATAAATCAACCCTAAGGAAATTTAGTAAAACTAGATTTTAACTTTCTTTATTTTTGAAAAGCATGCCGAAAAAGGTAAAACACTCCAGAACAGCCATAAGACAGAAAACAGTTAAATTCACAATTAATAAGGGAAATGAATTCATCTACTCAACGATTAAGTAAAATAATTTTTAGTTTAAATTTTAGTGTAAATAGATCTTCTAATTTTTAGTAAATAAACCTTAATGTTAAATTTTAATTATTTAATTAAATTTGAATTTATTACAGAAATCAATTTGAGTTACGTAAATTCGCAATTCATAAATATCATATTGAGGTAGAAGTATTTCATGGATGCAAAAGAATAAGTTACAGAGAAATGAGCGCTATCTGTTAAAGTGGAAAATAAAAATAAAAGTAATGACCCCTCCTCCCTTTTTTCCCCCTAATCCTTCCCATCCGTCCAGCCAAAAAATACTACCCATCCTCCGTAATCAAGCATCTAATCAAGCATCTAATCAAGCATTATGTATATATACTATGTACACAAATTTTCGAAATTAAAGCTAAATAGTTTAAATACCGCAAAATAAAATAAATAAATAAATAATAAGATAAAAAACTACTCTTTGAGCTGTATGCTTCATTACTTGTATAAAAGCTACTCAATAATAAAAAAGAAGGGGGAAAAAATAGTTATTAACATTTTCATTTATTTTAAAAAAATAAAATAATAATAATAATATTCTACACTGCTGTTTGTAAAAAATGCAACACCAAGAAGGAATGAGAATATCATACTGATATTTATTGGGCACATACATTATAGTAAGAAGAACAATTGATTAAAATTTCAGAAAATTTGGAGTAACATGTACTGAGAAAACAGTACATAAAGCAGCGACCTCTGTGAGCAATAACTGCACTTATCTGTCTAGGTATTGAATCAAACAGCGATTGGATGACATGTACGGGTAGAGCACTTCATGAAGCTTTAACACGATGCCACAATTCATCGATCGTAGTTACTGAAGAGTGGTGGGGAGCCAATCGCTTTTCAACGATTAAACAGTCATTTTCGTTGATGCGAGATCAGGAGAATGCGCTGACCAGAGCAACGGTTGAACACATTATGTACTAAGGAAGGTCCGGACTATACAGACAACTTGCGGTCGTGCATTATCCTTCTTAAATGTGGCGCTGCGGAGGCCTTGAATATAGAGAGGAGGTGCGGGCCTTAACTCACCAGAAATTTAATGGTCGCGTTTCAGAGTGCCGGGAATGCGAACAAGAAGTAATCGAGACGTGTATCCAATGGGACTCCATACCATTACTGCAAGCGATGGAGAGTGTGACGATGCCGAATCCCAGCTGACATTGTGCATTATTGACAATGCCGTTAAATACGGATAAGGAAATCTTGATGCTGTAAACAGGATTGTGATTTGTCTGAAAGGCGACTTCACGTCATCCCTGCGTCCAGATTCATCATTAATCACACATTAAAGGTGCCCTTATCAGAGATGCAGTTTTGAGGGTAATCAAAATTTTGGTAGCCGCATACTGGGTCACCACCTGGAGTGATGGTATGTGGTACAATTGGATACACGTCTCGATCACCTCTTGTTTTGATTCCCACCACTCTGAATACCAGCCATTACATTTCTGACGAGTTAAGGCCCTTCGCTCTGCCCTAAATTCAAGGCCTACGAAACGCAGTACTTAGGCAAGACAATGCACGACCGCAAGTTGTAAGTATTGTCCGGATCATCCTTGATACAGGATATGTCCGACTGTTGGTCTGGCCGGTCCGTTTTACTGATCTTGCACCAATGAAAATGACTGTTTAATCGTTGAAAAGCGAGTGACCCCCATCACTCACCAGTAACTACGATCGATGAATTATGGCATCGTGTTAAAGCTTCATGAAATGCTTTACCTGCACATGTCATCCAATCGCTATTTGATTCAATGCGTAGGCAGGTAAGTGCAGTTATTGCTCACAGAGGTCACTGCTTTATGTACTGTTTTCTCAGTACATATTACTCCAAATTTCCTGAAATTTCAATCAATTGTTCTTCTTACTATAATGTATGAGCCCAATAAATATCATTATGATATTTGCATTCCTTCTTGGTGTTGCATTTTTTACAAACAGCAGTTTACATATTTTAGAAAATAATTTCTTGAGAATTCTTTCTTTCTATATACATCTAAGATTATTGTGACGAGAATAGAAGCTATATGCTTCATTTAAAGAGTTTTAGAATTTTTATTGACTTCCTTCAGGCCTATTCTTCTCTTGTCATAAAGTAATGGAACTTTCTTGAGAGAGTAAAGCTCTATGTATTTTTACTGTGTTGGAAACAAAATATTTGTCCACTGATTTGGAAGATTAATATTTTTAACCCAGGTCGATGGAACTGCCGCCCTATGTTTGTCTTTTTTCCCTATCGAAAGTCTGATGTCGTCACTAAAAAAAAAAAAAAAAATACACATCGCGCGCGGCAACACTCTACTAGAAAGCAAAGCATTGGACTGGACACTCAGCAGTTCTTTGCACCACCCAATTCACTTGCCAATTGTTTTATTCTAAAAACTCATATTTAATAAGGTCATCTTATGATATTGTTGAGTATAATAGTAGCAGCGTAATACAAAAGACAGGTAAAGCTATAATTTTATATCGATTTCTACAAAGAACGAGAATTTATCGAAATAATGCATGCGAAGATAGCAGAGAAAAGATTTAAAAGAAAAAACAAAAAAAAAAAAAAAAAAAAAAAAAAAAAAAGAAAGAAAGAGAGAAAGAGAGAGAGAGAAAACAAGAATTTGTAGAGATTTTTTTTTTCACAAAATGATTATATGGATTATATGAGAGATGCATTCAAAAATAAGTTAAATGATTCATGAGAAATTTCATAATAATTTTACATAAATTAAGCTATCCGCTTTCGTGCAATACAACAAATCGTTAAATAAATAAATAAATATAGTAATAATATTAAAAGAAGACACATAATTGTGTCTACATCATTTGAAATTATATATGTATGATAGCTGTAAGAAAATGAATAAAGTTTAAAAAAAAAGTTAAAATTAAATAAAAAATTAAATTAATGTGGTAACCACAAGTAAGGAACGCAAATTCACATTTTAAAGAGAAGAATCGGTTTATATTGTTCATTTTTACATATTTAAATCAAAAGATAACTATTAAATTACAGTAAATGTATTAAAAAATAAAATAATAATAATATATATATATATTTTTTATAGAATTTAATTTAGTACTCACGTGCTAATTTTAATTCAAGCTTTTTTCTTAGAAATTTATAACTTCTTCGATTGTATAATAGATTATTTCATAATAAACAAAATTCAAGATGATGTCCTGCTGCAAATGAGGATAATGATGTTTTCTTCCTGCGTGAAAATATAGGACTGCGGTCCTAAAAAATTGATGAAACAATGATCTCATGTATGCCTATTAATTATATAGATAAATGGAAAAAAAAAAAAAAAAAACTATTATGACATCAGTTTTATTCGAATACTTTTTAGACTCTGGTAATGATTTTATTAACTTTTAAACCGGGAAAGTATTAAAAAACTGTTTTGGGGGCAACATTGTTTCTTTCTTTTTAAAACATTTAACGTTAAAATGGGGTTTTATTTAATATCTTTAGAACTAAGGATCTTACTGCGACGTTAAATAGATATTCGTCGGATTGATAAGTATGCCAACATTTGTAGCGATGGATGGAACAGTTTTCTTTTAACTAATTAAAACCTGGTGTAATACGACGTTTATTTTATCAAAATAGAATCGCGTTCCAGAATTTTTTTTTTTTTTTTTTGAGTGGTCGTACTTCATACCGTTTGGAAGGCCTCTTGCTTATTATTATATGTAATATATATGTATGTATATATATATTTTAAAAAGTGACCTTCCAATTTATTAGAAAAGCAAAGTTTTTGATCAGTACATTTTGCCTGTTTTAATTTATACTTCAAAAACTTGGTCTTTAGCATGTAAAGCTATACAAAAATTTCAAATAACTCAGAGAAGCATAGAGAGATGCATATTAGGATTCACCCGAAGAGACAAAAAGAGAAACACTTGAATCAGGAAACAAACAAAAGTTACTGACGATATTTCTTGAGTCAAGAAGTTAAAATGGAGCTAGTTTGGGTATCTTGCGAGAAAAAATGATGATAGATGGATCACCAAAGTTTTATTTTGGATGCCGAGAGATAAGAAAAGACCGAGGAAGAGACACTGTGTCGTTGGAGTGATGATATTGTGAAGTTTAGAACGAGCAGAATGGAGATGAACTACAGAGAATAGGGCAGTATGGAATCACCTAAGAGAGGCTTTCATATTGCAGTAGATGATAAAGGCTGAAATTGATGTTTGACGATGATATAACGACGGAATATATAATGTAACACATAACTGCTTCATTTGAATTTCAATAGCATTCAATTCATCACCATGCATTCTCAATTTCGAAGTAGTTTAATCAAATAAACCTGCAAAATGAATTTCAACCATTCGAAATATATAATACATTATTCTTAATTTAAACTCATGTTTTATAATTATATATATATATTTATTTATTTATTTATTTATGTATATGGTATTATTTGTTAGTGTTAAATTGCGAAAAGAAATTTTCACACAAATTTAATTTCAGCCTCTATCTATTAAACATTTAAAAAATTTACTTTTGAGTACTGCATCGTTTTGGCAAAATTTTATTAAATCTCTTTCCCGTTAGTAAAATATAGATAATCAAAAAATTTTGTTTATTCTTTTGTTTTAAAATCTTACAGCATTAACTATGAAAAGCCATGGCTTGCTAATACTTTGCTTTCAGAAAGTGCGGAAATTATAAAAAAATCAAGTACCACATTTTTTACTTTTGTGTTTCTTGCTACGTCATCAGTATTTCTGGTTCCACTCTTTCGAATTTGGTGACCAAGCCCTCATCATACTCTCCAGCTCTGCTTTTAGCCCCTGCTTACTACAGTTCTGTATTTGCTACGTCCTGGCTTGTAGGTGCGGTATGTTGTAAATTACGTCCTAGGTTGCCGATGTATAATAAGTCTTCATTTGGTGGTATGTACTATTCCTTGTTTGCATGTGTGTATTATGTTCTTACTTGCGGGTGTGTAATGGATTTTAATTTGCCGTTGTGTATTTCGTCTTCATTTGCCTGTGTGTAAAAGGTCTTGATTTGCCGGTGTGTATCACGTTCTCATTTGCCTGTGTGTAAAAGGTCTTGATTTGCCGGTGTGTATCACGTCTTCATTTGCTTGTGTGTAAAAGGTCTTGATTTGCCGGTGCGTATCACGTCTTCATTTGCCTGTGTGTAAAAGGTCTTGATTTGCCGGTGTGTATCACGTCTTCAATTGCCTGTGTGTAAAAGGTCTTGACTTGCCGGTGTGTATCACGTTCTCATTTGCTTGTGTGTAAAAGGTCTTGACTTGCCGGTGTGTATCACGTTCTCATTTGCTTGTGTGTAAAAGGTCTTGATTTGCCGGTGTGTATCACGTCTTCATTTGCCTGTGTGTAAAAGATCTTAACTTGCCGGTGTGTATTAGATCCTAAAAGGGCGGCGTGTGTAATTTTTCTTTTATGCTGTATTTATCAGTATATAATCCGTGCATTAATTTTATGCATGTCACCATATTTTTAATTTATCGATTTCGTTTTTTCTCAAAGCTAGATAAAATACATAGTTTTACATTTAAAATATGTAGTTATCTGTACAATTATACAATGCTATATAAATAACTGAGCTGCCCTTTATGCGCCCGTAAAATTATTTATTTTTGACATTTCAGGTGTAAAAAAAAAGATCTTATTCTGGATATTAGACACTAAATACTTTTTATGGTACCAAATAATTGATTTTACTTTATTACACACTAGCCGCTTTTAGTGAGGAACTGTTTCGCTACACATGTAACTTATGACAGTGCAAGTCTCTTACTCGAGAGTTTTGTAGTGCTATAAGCACTAATCGAGTGTTTTGCTTTAATGAACTGTAATAATGATAAACATTATCAGGCTTTTGGTGTGCCGTAAAAAATACTGACTCTAATGCAAACTCTTGTTCATAAATGTCCGTGGTGTTTTCTTTCCTTGACAGACATTACCAGACTGTTCGCGTATCTTGAAAAACCCCACTGTTCATATTTCTAATTGCTAATCTTACCAATCTGATGTATTGCACCCGAGTCACTTATATAACTTAAATTAAAATCATTATAGTAAAATATTAAATAATTTATCATCGCTAAAATTTCCATTCTGCATAACATTTAATAGTAAATAACCTCTCCCCCTTACCCCCTCCCTCCTCAAAAAAAAAAAAAAAAATAATAATAATAATAATAAAATAAAATAAAAAAGAAAGTAATAAATAAATAAATAAAAGGGGGGAGGGGGTTCTTTTTTCATGACGTAAGTTTTTGCCAACTCTAGGAAACAAAGTTCAAAAACAACATACAAATATACCATACGTATAAAAATATTATTATAAACGTAAATTATTTATTATTGCTAAAATTTCATTTCGATATAAAGTATAAAAATGAATTCAAACAACTGCCTTTTTTTCCCCCTTTTCATTTTATTTTAATGATGAAAATTTTACAAAATATTCCATTTTCACAGGCAAATATAAAGAAAATTACAGAGTACATGCATCATAATTTATTTAATATAGTTATAATAGTTGTAAAAAACCTAAGGCACCCATAAATTTATAGTCCACTATAAATTCATATTTTGACCTCTAGGGGCGCTGTGAAGCACGTTAAAATAGCATTAAAACCATTCAACCATTTAAATGCACAATATATCATAAATCCTTTCATAACAAGAATTTTAATAAAATTTTTACCGTAAGAGATGCTGGATTTTTTTTTCTTTTTCTTTCTTTCTTTCTTTCTTTCTTTCTTTTATTTATTTTTATTTTTATTTATTTTTATTTATTTATTTTTTTTTTTTTTTTACATAACAAAACACGAATTTCACTTCATAAAATGGTTATAAATAATTACGTTTAATAAATATTATTTATTCATATAAATTAATTATTAAATACAGTTGATAATTTTCTACCTAAAATAAAATATTGTAATAATTATTGATTAAAAATATTTAAAAAGGTATTAAATCTAGATGTTAAATAACTATTGTGTATATGCACATAAAACCTACAAAATGTGTACAGTAAGTATCATGAAAAAATCATATGTCAGCACTACTGATAATATAAATATTAAATAAGTATTAACAAATTCATATAACCGGACTACATTCTTTAATAAACAAGGTTAAAATTTTCATGTAAAAATTAAATACTAAACAAAGTAAAAAAAAAGCATTTATAAAATCATTTTTAGGCAAATTCTATCATTCCTTTTCCTTTTATGTTGAAATTTCTTTTTGCAAAGAATTAAAGAACCTAATTTACAGAAAGCATAATAGCCCCAAACTAAGTAGGTTTCAAAAACTACTTTACTATTAACGTGGGAAAAAAAGTACAGTTTACTACAACGTAGTAAATAGTAATTATTAACCCCTCCTTCATAAACAGGTTTTCTACCTGTTCATTCATCAATTGCCTGATATGTATTTTTACCGACCAAACGAGGACCTAAGATTTTCTATGATACACACTTCTTTTTCCTTCCTTCTGCGACACACAATCTAGATACACACTTTGCTTCAAAATACCTCCAAATGAAGACTTCCTAAATTTTTTATTCTGTTAATGTCCAGATACTAAAAATCCATTATTAAATAGTATAAGATGCGAATCTTAAATTTTGGCAATTGGGGACGTCCCCATTTGCGTGTGTGTCCCGAGTTTGAAGGTGTGTATACACACGGAAGTCCCCGATTCGCACCCCATGCCAACACACACACACACACACACACACACACACACACACATATATATATATAAATATATATATATATATTTATATATATATATATTTATATATATATATATATATATATATATATATATATATATATATATATATATATATATATATACATATATACATATATATATTTATACATATATATAATTATACATGAATACATAACTTTAAAAAAACATCGAAAAGGACTTCAAGAAACTTACATGTTTGCATGGGTTTACAGAGTAATTCTCTAGAAAGATACAAGCAATATAGTTTGATTCATTTTCTTTATTTTTAAAGAGTGTACATAAGTTTATAGTAAAAATCAAAATGTGTTAATGTTAAAGTTACATTAATTCAATGTACTACAATACATCCATTTAATTACTGTATGTACATCTATTCGAATAATTGGACTATATAATTTAGTGCTACAAAAATTATCAAGAAATGAAATTTTTAACGGCATGAAGTTAAGTAAGTGCACTAAATATAATTATTTTCATAAAAAAAATCATGTTGACTTTTTAAGAAATACATTAGAATTAATTACTTGATTTTACTTTTTCGAGTATTTTTTTATTGATCCATTAAAAATGTTTTTTTTAAAAGCAGTAAAAAGCAGTAAAAAGCAAATATATATATATATATATATAATATAAAAACCAGTAAAAAGCAATCCAGTAAAAAGCAAATATATATATATATATATATATATTTTTTAAGTGGATGCATAAGATATGTTTTGTATTATAAACTGGGAAAAAATGTTTTTAATCACAAAGGAAAAGACGAACACATAAATTAAAAGCTCACATAATACATTAATAAATATATATATATATATATATATATATATATAATAAAATAAAAAAGTATTTATTCATTTATTTTTATTTTTATTTTTATTTTACTTTATTTATTTTTATTTATTTATTTATTTTTTACAACACAGTAGTTTTTTCACATTTCGAAATTTTACAACTCCATTAAAAAAAAAAAAAAAAAAAAAAAAAATCTAACTTTCATTACTTAAAGTGAATAATTTAAGGTATGTAAAGATATGATTTTATAATTAATTCCGATCTTAAAAATTTTAAAGTGTTAATTTAAAATTTACCTTTTAAATAAACTGAAACATCAGAGATTCACTTATAATCATTTAATAAAGAAAGAAAAATTCATTTAAGACAAAAGTTTCAGTTATTAATATCACAGTTCTATAAATTAATGTAGCTATTTCAGTTATATATTATAAATCCGCATTTCTAGTTATATTGAGATTAATATTACATTCATATATAAAGGTGTTAGAAAAAAATAATGGAAACACTTTCGCTTTTGTACGTTTTGTCTAATAGCTTGGAAAATATTTAACGTGCCGTTCTTGGATTTTGGGAATAAGGAAAGCATGTTTTTCCTTATATTTTTCAGCAAAGGTTTGGTCAAGAAGACGCTTAAGTGTGAACAACAAATCCAAAAAATAAAGTATTTGTGAATACTTTGTATATGGAAAAGCGTCGATTTAACTGCAAATCTAAGCTATGGTTACAAATGTTATATTTTGTACGTGTGTGGAGTTTTGTGTGGATACCTTGAATGTTTAAGGAGTTATTACTATTTCATAAAGAAATGCAAACTTTTTTTTTTTTTAAGGACATGGACAGTAGTAGAAAATAATTTTTTACTGCGTATGTGCGGCCTGTAGCAAAAAAAAAATTTGTCACAGTTTCATACTTAACTTTATAGAGCACCTTATAAAAAGAATCTACTTGTATATCACAAAAATTTAAAGCGATATCGGTGATTAAAAATGCTCCTTTTCAGCTGTTTCCTAAAAAGGCTGTTACGACAAGGGATCATTCACAAATGAAAATTTCTAACAGAAAAAAAAAAAAAAAAAATGTGATTTTTTTTTTCAAACATTTCATTTTTCATTTTTCCTTTTTTTTTTTTTTTTTTTTTTTTTTTTTTAAAGGTATATTGTACATATATGTAAGAAAAAAGAAAAACGAATCTCAAATATTGCATTAAGTTTAATTGTGTAACACACACATATACATACACACACATATCTTTATATATATATTTATTTTGTGCGTGTGTATGTCACTGAACTCCTCCTAAACGGCTGGACCGAGTTTAATGAACTTTTTCGTGTGTCTTCAGGTGGATTCGAGAATGGTTTAGATTTACAATTCAGTTCAATCGGATAATTGGATCAAAAGATATTAAATAAAAACTCCATTTTAACTTTAAAATGATTAAAAAGAAAAATATATTTGATGCCAAAATAAACTAAATTCACGTTTATTTATTTTTTTCCGGAAATAAAATATTTTTAATTTCGCGTGATAAACAATAAAAATTAGAAAAAAAAATATATACTATGAAAATTTTCGCGTGTAAATAAATATTTTCATAGAGATACTTGGTATTAGCTTAATTTAGTAGTACTTTTATTTAATTTAGTAGTACTTTTCTTTTCTACAGTAAAACAAATTTTTCGTTTTATCTGGTACTTTATATGTAGTTTATAAAGGTTCTTTTATGTTTTCACCTTAATTATAAATAGTAATAATTTCGAATTTATTAGAATTTTTTATTTTTATTTTGTATATATCATAAAACAGTTTTTTTTTTTTTTTTTTGTATGGAACAGCTTTAGTTTGGAAAAATTTGAAATTTGGCACCGAAGTAGTACGGATGTTTTTTCACCAAGATCGTCAGTTACGCAATTGAGATAGCCATGTTAATTCATCGCAAAAATGGCCAAAAATATTTAAAGTCGACAAGGGGGGGGGGAGGTCTATACTAAAGCTGTGCCTTTTTTGTATTTATCTTTATATATATATTTCTTTTGTGCGTGTGTATGTCACTGAACTCCTCCTAAACGGCTGGACCGAGTTTAATGAAATTTTTTGTGTGTCTTCAGGTGGATTCGAGAATGGTTTAGATTTACAATTCAGTCCAATTTAAATTGTTTATTTAATTAATTTATCACTTATAAATTGTTGTTGACTTTGGAATGTTTCACATTGGATCCGGCAGACTGCGCTACGATCGTAGTATCGAATATTCAATAATACGCAAGCGAAGTGATGACGTCACTGGCCGTCCGTGGATGCAAGAAAAATATTTCCTATGTTAATCGCCCATTGGATTTTTTGTATAAAATTACTAAAAATCGAGGAAAATTATTTCCCGATTTTAATCCCCATATTTGGGTATAGATATGTATTACGTATCGTGTGCATGCGTTAGATTGAGTTGTTTTTGCTGTAAAATTGATAAAATTTGAATTTTTAATCTCAAAACTCTGTCATCCTTGGCGGAAAAAAAAATATCGCCATATCATCTGGCGAACATATTTAATTTCTTTCAAAAATAATGGTTATTTCAACAACTTTTATTAAGAGAGTAATGAATAATATGAAACAATTTCGTACAATACATATTACGAAAATATACATCTGGCATGTATATTTTCGTATTACGTTTTTGATCGCCAAATACAAAAAAACGCCAAGGAAGACAGAGTTTTGAAATTTAAAATTTAAATTTTGTCAATTTGAGAGCAAAATAACTCAATCTAACGCATGCATACGATAACTAATACATATCTATACCCAAATACGGCGACTAAAATCGAGAAATAATTTTCCTCGATTTTTAATCATTTTTTATAAAAAATCCAATGGGACATTAACATAGGAAATCTTTTTCTTGCATCCACTGACGGTCAGTGACGTCACACTTCGCTTGCGTATATTCTATTGTAATTCCAGTTTGTCCCGACAGTTGGTACTGCGATCAAATTCAGAAAATATTTTGTAACTTCGTGTTATTATTGTTATACAATAAATTGTGTCCTAATTGAAATATTACATCAAGATGTAATTAGAGTTTGAAGAGTTTTGAAGTGTGCATAAAAAACTATACATTTTGCAAATTTAGTGCGGAATTGGAGTGAGTATCTTATATAATTTTCTATCAAATTTACATGCGCGTTGATTAACAACCACCCTAACCTACAAATTTATTTGTGTAGCTAATTTATTATTTTTTATTTATTTATTTTTTGAATGGAACACCTTTAGTATCGGATCCCTTTGGCAAAATTTGAAATTTGGCACCGAAGAAGCTCGGACGCTTCTCGCCAAGATCTTTAGTTCCACAATTGGGATAGCCATTTCAATTCATCGCAAAAATTGCTTAAAATATTTAAAGTCCCCAATGGGGTCCCATACTTTTGTGCGTGTGTATGTCACTGATATTATATTTATTTATTTTTTGTATGGAACACCTTTAGTATCGGATCCCTTTGGCAAAAATTTGAAATTTGGCACCAAAGTAGCTCAGACGCTTCTCGCCAAGATCTTTAGTTCCATAATTGAGATAGCCATTTCAATTCATCGCAAAAATGGCTTAAAATATTTAAAGTCACCAAAGGGGTCCCAATTAGTGGCTTAGATTTAGAAAATCCGTGCTTTTCTCACGGCCAATTATATGTTGCGTGTTCCAGGAAAACCTTCGAATTTGTTTGTGTATACTCCTCAAGGATTACCCGAAAATATTGTACATCCAATGGCATTACGATAAATTAAGTTTTTGTAGATTAAAAAATATATACCTGTTATAAAATAAATTGAGTTTCAACTTTTTCACCTTTAATTAAAACGAGTTTAAGTTTTTATTTATTACGAACTCTACATTTCACTTCGCTCATACTATACACATACTCACATGCATCGATTGATTGAATTAAAAAAAGACGGAATTTTCATGTGAAATTCGTTGCTATCAGAGATTCTCTCATAAAATGAAATATTTGCCGTATGAAATAAAATCAAGGATTACTCCTCAAGGATTACCCGAAAATATTGTACATCCAATGGCATTACGATAAATTAAGTTTTTGTAGATTAAAAAATATATACCTGTTATAAAATAAATTGAGTTTCAACTTTTTCACCTTTAATTAAAACGAGTTTAAGTTTTTATTTAATACGAACTCTACATTTCACTTCGCTCATACTATACACATACTCACATGCATCGATTGATTGAATTCAAAAAAGACGGAATTTTCATGTGAAATTCGTTGCTATCAGAGATTCTCTCATAAATTGAAATATTTGCCGTATGAAATAAAATTTTGTGCTGTTCGACATTCAGCGGAGGTTTTAAATAACAAGTAACCTGTAGAAAGTACCAAGTAGCAAGAAGCAAGTAATGAAAATTTCGGTAATTATGTCTTTTACGTTATAATCGGAATTCACAGTCACCGTTCACAGCGCTCCATACCTGTTTCACTTATATACCACATCCTTACACACTTACAATAAGTTAGTTATTTTTTTCTAGCAAAATATTCTCTAGAAATTATTTATATGACAAAACAACGTTTGTCGGGTCAGCTAGTATATATATATATATATATATTTTTTTTTCTGATGCAACCTATCATTTGTGAATGATCCTGTATCGTGAAGACCTTTTTAGAAGACAGTTGAAAAACAGCTTTTTTAATCACGACATTTTAAAGGTTTTTTTGTGATATTAAACTGGATTTTTTTATAAGTTGCTCTATACATCTGAGTATTAAACTATGTCAACTAAGCTTAACTCCTAAGGACCCCCTAAGGACAACCCCTAAAGACCACCGTGGCAAAATATTTCCTGAAAAGTATGAGAAAGATATATTTTCCTTATTTCCAAAATTTAAGAGCAACACATTAAGTAATTTTCATGCTGGTCGACAAAACGTAAAAATGTGAAAATGTTTCCATTATTTTGTCCAACATCTGTATATATATATATATATATATATATCCATAAAAAGGAATTTAGAAATAAGCATTAAAATAGGTTTTTTTTTTTCTTGCAACGTCTCAAAATAAGTAATAAATAGATTCGAATAACAATTCTTTAAAAGTTTGATTTTATTTCTTTAAAGTGTGTAAAAACGTTGTGAGGAAAAAATTTGTCTTCTAACTTTTTTACTTGCCGTGAACATGTTGTTAAGACAATTTCTGAAGAAAAATCCTATAAATAAAATAAAGTTAAAAGTTTATTGACATTTGAAAGGACAGGCTACTTTTACTAACTTATATACAATTTAAATAATTTAAATTAACCCGTTAGAGTAGAATTTAAATTAACATACTACTTTGTTAAGTTTTAGGCTTAGATGCTGTCATGCACCACTTATAATTCTCAATTTGTAACTAGTCTCGACTTTAGATTTACTTTCGTTTAAATTCTACCACAGATAAAACAAGTTTGTGATGAAACTTTTTTCAGCAATGTGAAAAGTTTTTCTAATGTATTTTTGGATCTGATTGGGAAATACATATTTTAAAAATTGCATCACGTGCAGTTTTAACAGAAAATTGGAATTCTGACAGAAATGAACTCAAAATTACAGTTTCTTCAACTTCCGAAGTCCCATCTCAGATATTTCCCTGAAAATCAAGATACATAGATTAAAAACGAAAAAAAAAAAAAAAAAAAAATCTGCAGTTAGTCTGAATGTATTTGAAACAAAAGTCATAAAATCTGTGGAATAAATTCAGTTTAGAAGCAAAAAATTTGAGGTTTGGAAGCAGATATTTCACCCCCCCCCCCCCCCCCCCCCTTATAAATACCTTTTAGATTAACTGCAGTTTTGTGCAGCCTTTTTTTTTCCCGTTTTTAAAGATTTTTCTGCATTTTATTTATTTATTTATTTATTTTTATTTGTTTATTTGTTTACTTATTTATTTATTTATTTTTGCTTGGTGGTAAGAGTGATAAACAGAGGCTGTAATTTCATCAAGACGTGGAAGAAATGGGAAGAAGTTATCAGGTCCGGAGAAATGTTAACATTTTGGCTTCCAGCCGTGCACAGTCAAAAAAAAAAAAAAAAAAAAAAAAAAAAAAAAAAACGGGTTTTTGATATAAAGGAACAGTTACATTTAAAAGGTTTACATCTTTTTCCTTACTTCGAAAATAAATCTTACGTAAAACGAAGAAATGAGAAGCATTTCTGAATTTAGTGTATCAAAAGACTTTGGAAACACCGAAAGCAGTGAAAACAAATTCGAAAAGTGCTATTTCGTGGATCTATGTAATCGATTTACAAACCTTCAAAATCCACTCAAATGCTTAAATTTCCCAAAGACTCGTAAATTACAAAATCCTGAAACAAATTTTGTTTTGTAACTATTCAACGAGAATATTTATCCTTAAAGTCGACATTGCATAATAATTTTTAGGAACACTTGAAAATTTCTAAGAACTTCGTGAGCCGCCTTACATCCTATGATGTTAAAAGGATGAAATTCTAAGTATAATAGTCTAAGTACTACACAGGTAATATTTTGTGAGTTGTTCGACTTTAAATAAGGTGTCCGCAGAAAATGGGGACAAGCTTTATTTAAAGGCATTTGCTAAGTTTTGAAAAATTATAGAAATTAAATGATTAATTATGAATTAATTAAGAATGAATAAATACATCCACAGTTAGATAATTATAGCAAATTTGAACGCTTCTCTGTCACTATAATTTTATGTCAAAATTTCCTCTGTCCGTTTAAATATCGCACTATTTTCGATCTTACGTTTTGCATGCTTTATTGAATATTTTATATATCTATATGCGATTATACACTTTATTAGGCAATAAAATAATTAAACTTAACTATATATACGTTTATGGATTATAACAAAGAATCCAAATTTGAAAAAAAAAAAAAAAAAAAAAAAAATTAAATGATAAACTTATTATTAAACTGGTCTTTCGAAAACATTTAATTTAATTTTAATTTTTTTTATAGTAATAACCTTTATACTTACTATGAAATTCCCACTTTTTTATTAAATCCATCGTGAACATGTATATATATAGTAGATTTATATTATTTTTTATTAACCAGAATTTCTTTTGAAAAATTATTTTTTTAATGATTGAAGAGCACTTCAATGCACTTTAATATCGATTAAAGCAATAATTGAAATACTATACTTATTTTGTATTAATAGCAAATGGATTTGTCCTGTGCTTAACACCACTGTTACTTAGTGCATTAAGCGAATTTTTTAAATCAACATGCATCATAGGACTTCGAAAATTATACATGCATACGCTGATAACTTGAATTAACAAGTCTTTAACCTGTCTAAAAAAATGGAAATGGGTACAATGAATGAAAATTTAAAAAAAAAAAGTTTAAAATGTTTAAAAATAATATATACAACTAATCATCTTTATTTATTTTTTTATTCTCTTTAAATTCATTTAAAAAACTAAAATGTTTTCAACAATAATTAGTAGCTATGAACCTATTTTTATTGTGAGATTACGATGTTTTTAAGCGAAGTTCTGTTTTTATTTTTTGAAACTCAATGCAAGATATTCTGATATATATATATAAACGAATTTTATTTATATAAAATTATTTACAAACATTATACTTAAATTTATAATATATAGCTAAATGTATAAAAAAATAATATTAAAATGTTCTTTAAAAAAAAAAAAATAGGAATGTTCTAGATTTTTTTTTTTTTTTTTTACTTTATAAGAATACGTAAAATTTCTAGAAATATGTAATTCGCATAATTCTTCGAGTATGTCATAATTGTAATTAACTAAATACTAATAGTTTAAATAAAGTTCTAATCTATTAATAAGAACGCACCACAGAACTGGCGTTTTAAGGTATTAAGCACAGAACATTGATTAAACACCGTAAAATGCAATAAACTCGCAACATAAGTTTTATTCTTATTAAAGTTACTTTTTGACTGTTTCTTGAATAATAATTTAATAAAAATTAGAAGTAATAATAGTATTTTTCTTTGTAATATCTATCTATCTATTTATCTATCTATCTATCTATCTATCTATCTATCTATATATATATATATATATGTGTGTGTGTGTGTGTGTGTGTGTGTGTGTGTGTGTGTTTTGACAAATGAAAAAGAAAATTTATTCGCTAGTTAAATGTCTAATTACTAAGTATTTTCTTAATTATAGTCAAATAAAATGCATTATACTATCAATGCATTATACTACACCAAATAAAAAAAATACATATATTTATGTGGTGTATAATTAAACAAAACTTGGTTTTTAACACTATTTAAAAATACATTTGTTTTCTAATATTATGCAAAACGTGCATTTAAAGCAACATATTACATTTTAAAGAAAGATGGAAATTTCTAATACATTAAAGGAATAAATAACTATTGAAATGCTATGTTTCATAAGTATTATTTTAAATTTAACAAAATATTAAACATTATACGTTTTTATTAATGAAACATTTTTAATGTAAACAAATAACTTTTAAATTATTTCTAAAAATTTTATTTCATTGATGTCTATCTAATAAATAATATAAATCCAAAGAAAAAATATAATTTTCATGAAAACAGTATAAACTTATTTCAAGCAGAGATAACAGCTGGAAATTTCATTATATTTGTTTTATAAAAATCTTATTTTAACCTATTATCATATAGTTCTAATATATATTCAAGATTTTGGAACATTTTATACTTTTATAAATAAAACGAAAATACCAAAATACCTTAAGCATTCCACTTTAAATTCAACGCATTAAATCTATCACCTGTTTGCATATGTATAAACAGGCAAAAAATGAAAGATTCACAAATACTTCAAGATAAAACTAAATGCTTATTTCTGACAGCCATGCAATTCAAAACACTTGTATGTAAAATATTTTTTTCAGATTTCCATAAATTTTGGATTTAGAAATATTTCGTTTTAATTTTATTATTTTTTATTTTTTAGCAGATTCCACCTACAGATTCCGTACTGTTTTTAAAACATTTTATGGCTTAACACGTTGTTACAAATGTAAATATAGAGATTGATGGATTTTACTTTGAGTATATCTCTTAAATTTGAAGAAGCAGTAACGTTGTAGAAATATAAAAAGGATGTGAATGATTCTGGTGAGTATAATTATCGAAGTGCATATAAATTCCCCGTTAAACTTGTGCCAAGTGAAAATAAAACTTTTACAACATAAAAGAGGAATAGATTAAAACTAGTATATTTTTGGAAATCACAAAATATTATTCTATGCTTTCCTGTGGAAATTCATTTTTTTTCTTCAAAATTATTTTTTTTTGAACTAGGGGTCTCTACCCCCTGTTCGCTCCGCTCACCAGCCTCCGATTCACTTCACCTTGCGAGGATCTTCACTGAATAGGAGTATTATTAGTGTACAACACAAAACGAAATCACAGAAAAATGTATTCCTTTATTTATAAGAAATTGAAATACATAATATTTAATACAACTTTTTTTTTTTTTATGAAATATTATGCTTAAAATTATTATTATTATTATTTTTATTATTATTATTATTTATGAATACAAAGACGTATCTAAACTATTTTGTATTACAACTTTAGTACTCGTATATGACCCCCTTGGCAAATCTTAAATTTTTGTCATTATTTGGCGATGATTTTTTTGGTGTAATTTTTTAGTTCAACAACTGACACTACCGTACCGTCGTCTTTTTACTTTCTCTTACCCATAAGGTAGTGAAAGTATTGTTTTTGGGTCAAATTTTCGATAGTGAGTTTTTGTTATATTTACACATTTTGAGATTTCCCGAATTCAAAAATCATGTTTTTAACGGTTGGTATATGTGTGTGTGTGCCTTTTTTCAGCATATCTCAAAAACAAATTACAGCAGAAAGAACAAACTTGGAATTCTAAATGTGTATTATATAGGGATGACATACTAAACTTTTCGTTGAAATGAAGCAAATAGTTCGTGTACAGGGACACCCAAGATAATTCAAATACATTACGTCTATGGGGGAAATTGCAGGTTAGTAGAGTTTAACATCTATAGACTGCACTAAACCAAATGAAACGAACATATATATTTTTTGTGCGTAAAATCATGTCTCATGTATAATATGGTACACAAATAAATAGATAAAATTGCGACATTACTTGTAAATTGGTAAAATTGTATTTCAGGCTGGGCCGTGCATTATTACTATAGGATTAAATTTAGGTGCAGTATGTGGTCTGTACTTAATCTTCAAAATATATACCAGGCTGCAAATATTTAAGCGATAACGTTCTTTTTTGTTGTTAGGGGATGTGCTTTACTATAATATTTTAACTGAACAGAAAAGCTGTTCAGTTATTTAAATGAATTCCTTATAGAGACACGGTAAATAATGTATGTTTTTAAGCTAAATATACATCGCTTTTTTTTTTTTTTTTTTTTTTGTATTTACACGTTTTGAGGCTTCCTGATTACCGAAGTCTTTTAACGTTTGATCTTTGTCTGTGTCTCTTAGAATAAAGTAAAAGCGAATAATTTTAGGAGATATATATGTTGTATTTTGAAGTTAATATAAGTTTGTTGCTGGAAAAATTTGATCAAGATTGATAAGTTTCATGGATTGTTGCGTGCGAAAGTGGTCTGAATAATTTTAAATGAACTATTAATTTATATATACATGACTTAAATTCTATATGAATGTAGGTGTAATAATGAAACTGGGGGTTGAAGGAAACGGTACCCCCCCCCCTTCACACAGAATTAATTATCATGTAAAACTCTTTCGAAGCCTAATTCTAATTGTTTTAACATATATTTACATAACAAAACTCGTTATCTTACCCCTCAATCTCCAACCTTTATATATAGTATTAAATTTGAGGGTTAGAGAAAGTCATGTGAGTGACACGCCAGATTATTTATCATAGAATAGGAACAATTTTCGATTAAATATGCGCAAAAGGGTTAATTTCATCCAACATTTTTATTTATTTCTTTATTTAGGATTATTCTTTTATATGAAAAAAATTTCTCCACTGAACATAAAATAAATTTGAGATGTAAGGTCATTGTGCCTAAATGCGACGTGATTTTTGGTAAGTTTATCGCATTTAGGAAACTTATGACATTTTAGTAAACAAATAATTATGAAAAGAAAGAAAAAATGGTTGAATATTATACTCATAGTTCTAAACTAGTGTTTTGAGTCATTCTTTTTTCAAGAAATTAAAAAAATATCAGTAATTTATGAAAATATATAAAAGCGTCGCATTTAGGAAATTTTTGTCGCATTTAAGGTACTATATCCTAAATGCGATGTTCAAACTCCCTAAATGCGATAATGCATTTAATGCATGGGAGTTACTTTAATGTTATTAACACTTTCCAAAGAAGGTTGAAAACTGTTATTAACACATTCCAACAAGGTTGAAAAGTGTTTATGACTTCGGTTTGTCTGTCTGTCTGTCCGTCTGTCTGTCTGTCCGTCCGTCTGTCTGTCCGCGCTCTAACTCCCGTAAATATTTATGGAATTTCTTGAAACTGATATATGTTATTCAAGATTACTATTGGACGTTCCCTATTGAAAATGGAGTTCATACCTCTACGAGTTTATGTACAGGGACACCCGAAAGTATTTCAAAGCATTGTGTTCAATGAGAGGTATTTTTACAAACCATATTTTCTTACCTTTACTGTAGACATATCTTAAAGAAATTGCAATATGTTATTAAAGTTTACTATAGGATGTTTCCTGTATAAAATGGAGGAAATATCACCATCGGTTTATGTACAGGGACACTCAAAAGTATTCCAAAGAATCGCGTTCTATGAGAGATATTTCTATAAATCAAATTTCAATAACTTTACTTTCCACGAAGTTTTTGGAAATTTAAATATGGTATTTATATGCACAAAAGAATGCTTTGCACAGAATATAGCATTATTAGCATTAGATTTACAGGGTGGCACAAAAATATCCAGTTACATTAACAGCTATTAAAAAAATGGCTAGAATTGTACTTTCGTTTACGTTAAGCGTTTTTAACTCATTCTAACATTTTTTAAGGG
The DNA here is from genome assembly GCA_963930645.1 of Salticus scenicus. NCBI lineage: Eukaryota > Metazoa > Arthropoda > Arachnida > Araneae > Salticidae > Salticus > Salticus scenicus. The sequence goes on from OZ005649.1 coordinate 212,868,850, forward strand.
TTAATATGATACCTGTACTGGTTTGTGTACAGGGACACCCGAAAGTATGTCAAAGCATTGTGTTCTATGAGAGGTATTTCTATAAACCATATTTTCATACCTTTATTGTAGACATATTTCAATGAAATTGAAATATGTTATTCAAGATCACTATCGGGCGTTCCCTATTGAAAATAGAGTTTATACCTCTACTGGTTTGCGCACAGGACACCCAAAAGCATTCGAAAGCATTGTGTTCTATGAGAGGTATTTCTATAAACCATATTTTCATACCTTTACTGTAGACATATCATAATGAAATTGAAATATGTTATTCAAATTCCCTATTGGATGTTTCCTGTATAAAATGGAGGAAATACCACCACCGATTTATATAGAGGGACACTCAAAAGTATTCCAAAGCATTGCGTTCTATTAGAGATATTTCTATAAATCAAATTTTAATAACTTTACTTTCCACGAAGTTTTTGAAAATTTAAATATGGTATTTGTATGCACAAAAGAATGCTTTGCACAGAAAATAGCATGATTAGCATTAGATTTACAGGGTGGCACAAAAATATCCAGTTACATTAAGAGCTATTTAAAAAAAATGGCTAGAATTGTACGTTCGTTTACGTTAAGCGTTTTTAACACATTCTAACATTTTTTAAGGGTGAATATGATTTCAGTTTTGTGTATCTGCCTGTCCGCCTGTTTGTCTGCCTGTCTGTCTGTCCGAGCTCTAAATCTCATAAATATTTATGGAATTTCTTCAAAGTGATATATGTTATTCAAGTTCACTATCGGATGTTCCGTATTTAAAATGGAGTTTATACCTTTACTGGTTTGTGTACACGGACACCCGGAAGCATTTCAAAGCATTGTGTTCTATAAGAGGTATTTCTATTGGTTTTACTATAGACATATCTCAATTAAATTGAAATATGTTATTCAAGTTCACTACTGGATGTTTCCTGTATAAAATGGCGGACATACCACTACCGATTTATGTACAGGGACAGTTAAAAGTATTCCAAAGCATTGCGTTCTATGAGAGATATTTCTATAAATCAAATTTTAATAACTTTACTTTCCACGAAGTTTTAGGAAATTGAAATATGTTATTTATATGCAGAAAAAAATGCTTTGCATAGAATACAGCATGATTAGCATTAAGTTTACAGGGTGACACAGAAATATCCATTTATATTAAGAGCTACTGATAAAAAAATTCTAGAATTGCACTTTCGTTTACATTAAGCGTTTTTAACACTTTCTAACATTTTTTAGTGTGAATATGATTTCAGTTTGTGTATCTGTCCATCTGTTTGTCCGTCTGTCTGCCCGCGCTCTAGCTCCTGTAAATATTTATGGAATTTCTCGAAACTGATATATTTTATTGATGTTCACTATCGGATGTTCCATATTGAAAATGGAGTGAATATCTCTTCTGGTTTGTGTACAGGGACACCCAAAAGCATTCGAAAGCATTGTGTTTTATGAGTGTTATTTTTATAAACATTATCCCTATAGAATGTTCCCTATTTAAAACGACATTAATAGGTCCTGTACAACTAGTTTGTTTACAGGGACAACAACAACAACAACAAAAAAAAATGCCAATGCATTACGGTTTAGGACAGAATTTTTTGAAAGTTAAGTCTTTCTACTGCAAAAATCATAAAAATATTGAAATGTATTGTTAATATTCTAAAATAATGTTTTGTATAGAATATGGTATGATTAACTTTCTGATTTAAAGGGCTACACTAAAATATTCAGAGACATCAAAAGCTGTAATTATAATTTAATGGCTGCATTTTATTTTGCGTTAAGCCTTTTTAACTCTTTCCAAAATGCCTAAGAGTAATTTTAAAATCAATTAGTCTATCTGTATATTTTTCAGTCCTTCTGTCTGTTGTGTGACACAAGAGAACACAAGACTTGGATTAACAATAACTAAAGTTTATTTGAACAGATTAATGGGGAGGGTGGCCTGGCAATTAAACTAGCTCAGTCAGTGTATCACTCAATCAAAAAATATATATATCAACAATTAAATTAGATTATCTTAAATATCTCACCCCAGCAAGCAGTTGAAGGTGTAGTGACGGTTGCACTCGTAACTCTACTGCTGCGACTTCACTTTCGATCAGAGAATTCCCTACAGATCGAAATTCACTTTCACGAGCGCTAGCAAATACTCGTACTAACACTCATCATGACTTATTCCTCACTCTTCTAAATTTCTACTACTCAATATTCGCCAAAATAAGACTTTCAACAATCCACTATAATACTCCAATATCCACACTATAATATGCTCCGACATCCACTATAATATCCTCCAACATCCACTATAATATCTTCCAACATCCACTCCCATCTACTAAAACCTTCGCCATTTTATACTTCTTCCTACATCCTCCTCTCTCTTCATTTCAATCCGTCCTTTTAAAATCACTTCTAATTTATCTAACATTCAAAATCTAAGTCTTTCATTGCAGCACCCTGCCGACACAAACCTAACTCGACCTCAACTTTCGCCGAGTCACTGGCGACGAAGCGATTTTAACCGTACCCACTGTCTACTTTGCTGGATCCAGCTTAATTAAAACAACTGTGGTGACGTTCTGACGTCTCAACCTCACAACGTAGGCAAAGAATAATAAAAGTTATTCGATACAACAATTACGTACAGTTGGAAGGTGTTACTAATCAATGAGTACTGCATGATTTTTCTTTCTTGTTTAAGTCTTAACGTGTTTACAATTTCTGTATCTATGTGCCCGAATCTCCATTTGTCTATCTGTCCGTGTACCGCACTTAGCGTCCGGAAATATTTTCTGAATTTTTAAAAAAATATATATGTTGTTCATATTCACTATTGAATGTTCCCAAAGAAAAAGGGCATTAATAGGTACTGTACAACATGTTTATGTACAAGAACGCGCAAAAAATGCCAATGCGTTGCATTTTAGGACATACATTTTTATAATTTACATTTAAAGAACTTTCATACTGTACTTTCAACTGTAAAATCATAAAGAAATTGGCATTTATTGTTAATTTGCTAAAATAATGTTTTGTATAAAATATGTTTTTGTTAACCTTCAAATTTACAGGGCTACACTGAAATTTTCAGATAGATTAAGGCCTGGAATTACAATCGAAGGGCGACGGTTTCTTTTGTGTTAAGCATTTTTAACACTTTCAAACAGTGTTTAAGAATGATTAGGAATTCAATTAGTCTGTGTGTATGCCTTTCAGAACTACAGTTTGTTTGTTGTGTGATAACGTAGGTACAGAACTTTCAAAGTTATAAGATACAACAATTACGTGGAGTTGGAAAGTGTTAATAATCATTGCGTAATGCATGATTTTTCGTGTTTTTTTTTTTTTCATAGTTTATAAAATACTTAATACCGCATAACTATTTCAAGATAAAATGTTGTGTAACTCTATGTGCAACTCTGCCTTTAACAGTGTGTGTAACTCTTCCTTTATATTAACAGTGTGTGGAGCTTTGTGTCTAAATCTGCTGTTTGTTAACAGTGTGTAACTCTTCTTTTTTTTTAACAGTGTGTGTGTAATTCTGTGTGTATTGCTGAACTTTTCTAACAGTGTACGTAACGCTATGTGAAACTGTCACTGTGTGTGCAACCCTGTATGCAATTAACAGTGCGTGTGTAGCTCTTCTTTCTTATTAACAGTGTGTGTAACTCCATGTGTACTTTTGTTTTTTATTAACAGTTCTTTTTTTTAACATTGTGTGTGTAACACTGTGTGTATCGCTGATTTTTAGCAAAAAACGTGTGTAATTTTACTTATGTGTAACTAACAGTGTGCGTAACCCTGTACGTAATTAAATGTGTGTGTGCAACTCTGCCTTCTTATTAACTCTGTGTGTGTAAATCTGTGTGTAACTCTTTATTAACAGCGCCTTTTTATTAACAGTGCATATAACTCTGTGTATAATCCTGCCTTTTTATTAGCAGTGTGTGTAATTCAATGTTCATTTCTTTTTTTTTTTTTGACAGTGTGTGTAACTTTGCGTGTATCACTGATTTTTTGCTGTGTATAATTCCGCCTTTTTATTAACAGTGTGTGTAACTCCGTATGTAAATCTCTTTTTTTTTGACAATGTGTGTAACGCTGTGTGTAACGCTGTGTGTACCGCTAATTTTTTGCTAACAGTGTGTGTGTAACTCTGAATTTTTATTAACAGTTTGTGTGTAATTGTGTGTGTAACTTTGCCTTTTTATAACAGAGTGTGTAACTCCGTGTTTAACTCTTCTTTTCTGAGTAGTGTATGTGTAACTCTGATTCCATGAATATTTACGGGAGATAGAGCACGGACAGACAGACAAACCTAAGTCATTAACACTTTTCAACTTTATTGGAAAGTGTTAAAAACATTTAGAAAGTGATAAAAACGCTTATTGTAAACGAAAATGCAATTCAAGCAATTTTCCAACAATACCTCTTAATGTATCTCAATATTTTTGTGTGGCCCTGTAAATATAATGCTAATAATATTGTATTTTATGGAAGGCATTCTTTTGTGCATATGAATAATATATATATATATATATATATTTACGACTTGTGCAAAGTAAAATCATTAAAATTTGGTGCTTAGAAATACCTTCCATAGAACGCAATGCTTTTAAATACTTTCGGATGTCCCTGTATACAAACCAGTGATGGTATTTACTTCAATTTACATGGGGAATATCCGGCAGTGGACTTAAATGATATATTTCAATTTCATTAAAATTTGTTTAAAGTAAACGTATCAAAATACGGTTTATAGAAATATCTATCATGGAACACAGTGCTTCGGAAAATTTTGGGTGTCCCTGTAGACAAATCAGAAGAGGAATTCCCTCCATTTTCAATAGGGAACATCCGATAGTGAACTTGAATACGATATATCAGCTTCAAGAAATTCCATGAAAATTTACAGGAGTTCGACTGCGGACAGACAGTCAAACCGAAGTCATTGACACTTTTCAACCTTGCTGGAAAGTGTTAAAAAAAGAACGAAAAATCATGCAGTACGCACTGGTTATTAATAATCTCCAATTGTACGTGCTTGTTGTATCGTATAACTTTCAATATTCTTTGCCTGCATTATCAAACAAAGGAGAGAAGCACAGAAAAATATACAGATTGACTAATTCAATTTAAAACCGCTCTCAGCATCGTTGAAGAACGTTAAAAAGGCTTAATGCAAAAGAAAATCCAGCCGTTAGATTATAATTGATCCCTTAATGTATTTGAATATTTTAGTGTAGTCCTGTAAATCTGAAAGTTGATCATATCATATTCTATACAAAACATTATTTTAGAATATTAAAATACATTTCAATTTATTTATAATTTTTACAGTAGAAAGTTATTTAGATGTGATTTATAAAAATGTCTGTCCTAAAACGCAAAGCATTGGAAGTTCCCTGTACACAAACACGTTGTGTAGGACATATTAATGGCATTTTAAATAGGAAACATTCCATAGTGAACTTTAATAACATATATCAATTTTTCAAAATTCTGAAAATATTTAAGAACTCTTGGGACGAGAGCCAGATAGAAAGACAGACAATTGGACAGAAAGATAACCAAATTAAAATCATATTCGCGTTTAAAAATTGTTAGAAAGTGTTAAAAATGCTTATTGTAAAAGAAAATGCAATTACAGCAAATTTTTATTAATAGCTCATAATGTAACTTAATATTTTTATATGGCCCTGTAAGATTAATACTAATCATACTGTATTTATAAAAAGCATTCCTTTTTGCATATAAATAACATTTTTCAATTTCATTAAGTTTTGTGCAAAGTAAAGTTATTAAAATTTGGTTTGCAGAAATACCTCTCATACAACGCAATACTTGTAAGTCTCCCTGTACACAAAACAGTGGTAATATTTTCTCCATTTCACATAGGAAACATCCGATAGCGAACTTGAATAACATATTTCAATTTCATTAAGATTTGTGTAAAGTAACGGTATTAAAATATGGTTTATAGAAATGCCTCTCATAGAAAAAAAATAGTTTGCAGTACTTTCCGATGCCCCTGTACACAAATACTGTAGAGGTATTCACTCCATTTTTAATAGGGGACATCCGATAGTGAACTTGAAAAACATATATTAGTTTCAAGATATTCCATAAATATTTACCGGAGTTAGAGCACCGAAAGACAGAGAGATGGGCAGACAAACAGATACACAGATACACAAATTGAAATTATATTCACACTTAAAAATTGTTAGAAAATGTTAAAAACGCTTAATGTAAACGAAAGTGCAATTCCAGCAAACTTTTCTTAATAGCTCTTTACGTATCTGAATATTTTTTGTTGCTCTGTAAAACTAATACTAAACATACTATATTCTATAGAAAGCAGTCTTTTTTGCATATGACTAACACATTTCAGTTTCATTAAGCTTTGTGGAAAGCAAAGTTATCAAAATTTGGTTTATAGAAATACTTCTCATATAACGCAGTGCTTTGGTATGCTTTCAAGTGTCTCTGTGCTCAAACCAGTGGTGGTATTTACTCCATTTAATATATAAAACATCCGATAGTGAACTTGAATGACATTTCTCAATTTCATTAAGGTTTGTGTACAGTAAAGGTATTAAAATATGGTTTATAGAAATATCTCTCATAGAACACAATGCTTTGTAAAAGGTTCGTGTGCCTCTGTAAACAAACCAGTAGAGATATTAACTCCTTTTTCAAAAGTAACATCCGATAGTGAACTTAAATAACATATATCAGTTTCAAGAAATTACATAAATATTTACTGGAGCTAGAGCGCGGACAGACGAACAGACAGATACTTAAATTGAAATTATATTCACAGATGAAAATTGTTAGACAATGTTAAAAACGCTTAATGTAAACGAAATTGAAATTATAGCAAATTTTTATGAACAGCTCTTAATGTAACTGAATGTTTTTGTGTGGCCCTGTAAATCTAATGCTAATCATGCTATATTCTATGCAAAGCATTCTTTTGTGCATATGAGTAACATATTTCAATTTCATTAAACTTTGTGGAAAATATAGTTATTATAATTTGGTTTATAGAAATACCTCTCATAGAACGCAATGCTTTGGAGTACTTTCGAGTGTCCCTGTGTACAAACTAGTGGTGGTATTTATTCCATTTTATATATGAAACATCCGATAGTGAACTTGAATAACATGATTCAATTTCACTAAGATTTGTATGCAGTTAAGGTATTAAATATGGTTTACAGCAATACCTCTCATAGAATACAGTACTTTGGAATACTTTCGGGTGTCCCTACAGGAATTAGAGCGCGGACAGACAGACAGACAGACGGACAGAGGGACAGACAAGTCTAAGTCACTTTTAAACCTTGTTGGAAAGTGTTAAAAAGGAAAAAATGCTTAAACTTCCCTTAATATATCAACTGTAAAATTTGCCGCATTTAAGGGATAAAATTTGTCGCATTTAGGAAAATGGTGTAAACAGACCCTTAAATGCGATAAAAATTTTAAACCCCTCTTTTTAAAAAAATGTAGTATTTTTTTTTATTTTCTTCTGGTAGGTATGAAGGGTATTCAAGCACATGACGTAACAGTGGTTATTTGATCTTGAAAGATGAAAGGATAAAATTACAGTTACTATTTGAAAATATTTTATCGCAATTAGGAAAAGACGTCGGAAAGCCATAATGGACAATGTTTACTGCAAAAGAAAATTCTACTAGAAAAAACCTTTAAAATTTAATGAAAAGTTTCGCGAACCGTTCTTGAAATGTGTATGTTCCATTATGATTTATAAGTTTGTGATTTAAGCATTTAGATTTTCAGTAGAAGAACTTTATCGCATTTATGGGTTATCGCATTTAGGCACAATGACCTTAGATACTGACTTTTTTTTTTTTTAATGTCTCGATAATAAGAGAGAAAATCACGAAAAAGAAGTTGCTGTAATTATCACAGTGTAAATGCACAACACTCTTGAATCTGGTCTTTATCGAAATTACGTGAAATTCTATAGGATGATAGGAATCAAAAGTGTGTGATAGCCCCAAATTCAAAAACTTTAATTAACTGATAAATAAAATTTCATATGTGAATGCGTTAGTTTATAAGGAGCGAATCTAAAGATCGGGATCCTCAGTGTTCCAGTTTTTATTACACATTGATAAGCAGACAAGATTTTGTTTATTTCATACTATTTAAAACAATTATAAATTATATACATATATAGAGACACATGATTCAAGTACTACATAACCAGATGCGTTTTTAAAGGGGACAATGCCCCCTCCAATTTTCCGATGTATCTATCTGTCTACATCTATATGTTTGTGTATATATACATATTCCTTTCAAACTCATAGTCTTGTATTAATTTCTTGTAACTCATAAATACATATAACAAATTAACGTCTTGTGATGCATAAGGTTCGGAGTTATTTTGTTTAGCTTTGCAAATTGTTTGTCGACCTGTTTTTACATCTATGTCTTTAAACATTATAATATTATATTTTAATTTTATTATGTTGAATGGAGTGTAATACGCAAAGTGTAATGCACCAAGTTAAAATGTGCTACAAACAAATTCAGTCTATAAACCTTAATATCACAAAATTATTTTGTGTGCCCCTGTACGAGCCATAAATATAATTTGTACAAATAAAACATATACACCTAATTCAATGTAATCCATAAATATTTTTACCGAATTCGATACAATTTTGAATATTATATAACATTATTGAAATTTTGTTTAGTGGTTAAATTGGCGAATTTTTAGGTTAGAATAGTTTTGTGTCAACATAGTGCTGCAACGGAGGAAATAAGTTGCGAAGTATAGGTGAGTGTGAAGCAGCTTTAAAGGTTAGTTAAAGTGAAGAAACGGGAAGTTGATTGAAGGAAGTATAAGTAGGAGGTAATTTTCGTAAAGAGGTGTGTAGTGGAGTTCATTCCGACGTCTGGATACGCTATAATTTAGGGCATGGTGCCTTAATTAAGTTATTGTCTGTTAGTTAAGGTCTAGGGCTATTAGAGCTATTTAGTTTAATGTGTGTAGAAGTGCGGTAGTGTTAGATATACGAGAGAAAAATCATCCGGCTGGGAAGCCACTAGTAATGTGAAGTTCCCGTCAGCTAGTGAAAGGAGGGCACCCGTCACTGTTCCTCTGCTGTCCTGTGTGGTGAGAGATTTAAAGTTATCTAAATTATTTCTTATGTGTATTTGCTAAACTACTTAAGTCAGTTGAATGAGTTATACCCAGCGAGTTAAACCATCCCTCTATTCAAGATTGAATAAACTCTTATTTTCATTTTAACTGAGTCTGGGACTATTTCTTATTTAGACATTTAAGTTAAGATGGGGTATGTGGCAACGCAAACCTCTCAAAGCTATGAAAGTGTGTTTTTACATAATAAATTATGCTTCTTCCTTAAATATATATATACAGGGTGATTCAACGATGACACATGAAAGAACACATCGTTAGGACAGAATTCCATAGGAACCCATGTCCCCAAACGTCATTTTATCCCTTTATGGACCATGTGTTTTCTAGGATTTTTAACAGAAAGCTCCACCTACTGTCATTGCTTCTGAATGATGCACTTTTTAACAGAAAAGTTCTGTCTTTTACTGTTAATCTTACAAAATATATGATAAAAATGTTGTTTCCGAATACTTCACTCAGATCACTTATATTGTGAAAAATTTTTTTTAATGTACTGTAACACACGAAATGTAAAACGTACGCTGTAGGCGAAGTTTGAAAAACATCTCTATGTGTTTCTTTGCAGTAATATTGACAATAAATGCTTAAAATTGCAATCACCATCAGTAATACAACTAAGCAAAAATAGTGCGATTGGCTGTTAATGCTAAAGTTTAGTGGAATTGGTCATTCGTTATCAGCATCTGCTGTAAAGTGTAATTTTAAACTGTGTTGTTCGACGGTAATGGGAGATTTTACGAATAATATAAAAACAAACATGCATCTAATGTACGGTGCTGCTAATGGAAATAGTAGAGCAGCGCTATGACTGTATCAAGCACAATTTCCAAACAGGAGCATGCCGAATCACAAAATGTTTGAACGGTTGCATCGGAACCTTTGTGAAAATGGTACATTTCTCGCTAATTCTGACGCAAGGACTGGAACAAGAACTGCTCGACATCCACACACGAAAGAAACCATTCCATACTTGCCAACCTAACCCGGATGATTGTTAGTTCCCGCCCCTTTTTGTACACCACTTAATATTTAGACTAATTCTCTTACAATATATTTACGATTAAATAAGAAAGAAATTTTTATAAAATAAGTCTGCTGTGAAAAAATAGGTGGAAAAGGGGCGGGACTAACAACCTTCCGGGTTAAATTGACAAGTATGCAAATCTAGACATTGTTGATGAAACACCCGACACATGTACAATGGATATTGCACGACGTGTACATGCGAGTCAATTCACTCTTTGGAGATTGTTATATAAATACCATCTACATCCATTCCATATTCAGAAAGTCCAAGCATTGCAAGTAAGTGATTGTCCTCTGCGCGTAGAATTCTGCCACTGGTTCTTGCAACAGTGTGCGTTGCAGCAAGTATTTCCGACTTTTGTTCTGTTCCTAGATGAGGCAATTTTTGCACAGGAAAAACGTTTTCAATGTGCATAGTACTCATATGTGAGCAACAGAAAGTCCACACGCAATACACCCACATTCATTCAAAAACGTATTTCTGTTAATGTTTGGGCAGGTATTGTGAAAGATTACCTCATAGGTCCATATATTTTTCCAACATCGTTCAATGGCTCACGTTATGCTATTTTTCTAAAAGTGGTTTTGCCACAATTGCTGAAAGATGCTCCAGTTTTCGTGCGTAACCATAGGTGGTTTCAGCATGATGGTGAGCCAGCAGATTTCAATATGGAAATGCTCAATTACTTGGATGCCAGTTTTAAAGAGCGATGGATTAGACGGGGCGGGTCGGTTCGTTGGCCACCCCGATCTCCTGACTTATCGAGCATCGATTTCTTCTTATGGGGGCATCTGAAGGCCATCATTTACGAAACTCCAGTTGATTCACCAGAGGACCTCTTTGCTCGTCTGTCCATTGCGGCTGCACAAGTGCACGAAACACCTGGCATTTTTGGAACTGTTAGCCAATCGACGCTTCTTCGACGCTATCAAGCATCATTACGTCTGGTGGGCGCAATTTAGAACATTTATTGTAAATATTGATGCAAATAAGCTCTTTATATTTACTATTTTTATTATTATTATTTTTTTTTACGCTTTAATTCTAGTTTTTTTTTTTTTTTTTTTTTTTTTTTGCCCAATGTTTTTTATTTCATAATTAATTTTTTGTGTTATCCTATACAAAAGATGTATGTTTTAGTAAACTGTTCAACCCCTTAATGTTTGTTCCATGATCGTAGAAATATTTGTATTTGAAACTCCACCTACATTATAACTTTTAATTTATGTGTGTTACAGTATATCTAAAAAATTTTCACAATATTAATATGTATTCAAGCAATGTGCTTTATTCGGAAACAAAATATTTATTACGTATAGCCTTTTTGTATGATAAGCAGTTATAAATACAATATCTCTGTAAATAATACACCATTCAAGAGGAACGGCAGAAGCGGAGCTTACTGGTAAAAAAAAAATGGTCCATGAAGGGTTAAAATGACGTTTAGGGACATGGGGAGTCCTAGGGATGTGTCCTACCTCCCCAAGTTTGCCCCTTCATGTATATATATATAACAGAATTAAAGCATAACTGATTTAGGAATTATTATTATTATTATTTACAAATTAAAATATTTAGGTATGTTGGGGACAAATGAATATAAAATTATATATTTTACTTTAATTTTAAACTTTAAAATATTTTGTAATTATTTGTGTTTTCGCATTAAAAAAAAAAAAAAAATAGTCATTTATTATAAACACTGCGATTCTTTTTTAAAGATGAATGCAAGCTAATAGCCTCAAAATTTTATACTTGATCTTAAGCCTTTAGAATTTTAATCATGCGAAGTCATTTTAACTCACCATACTTCATTATAAATAATTCCATATTTAATGAAACATTTAAAATATTTTAAGAAGCCTTTCAAAAACATTTTTACAAAACATTCCTTTACTAAAGTTTCTTTTACTCTCAAACCTATTGTTCAGCATGCAAATTATTAAAATTTTGAGATATCATCATTAATCTGTTGAAAAGTATAATAACCCCTTCGATGGTAGGATATGGGTGAAATTATAATATTAGCAAACGAAAAGAGAGGTAATTACTGTATGAAATTCTTACTTCGTTAGGGAAATTATTTACGAGATAAGGGCTACTTACAATTTGCTTTTGGATTGTCTTATATATATGTAGATTCAATAGTCATTTTTTTTTTTAATAATCAATACCAAACATACTTTGCTTATGATGAGCAAAGATATTTCTTCGTTTTCCATCTGTTGCATAATATTAAAATTGAAAATCATTGACAAGAATAAAAAGGAATATACTTGAGATATAGTGATAAAACTAAATGTGAAATTAAAACCAAATAAGATTTATAAAAAAAATAATGTAATGGATTGTGTCATAGCGAGAAACAACGCACAATACATACTTTTACAAGCCTATGAACAAGTAATTTCCTGAAACAAAATTTCTCTAATTTGTTTAATTCAGAAAATTTAAGAAGTTGATTATTTTATTTCGAAGAATAATATTTTGAATACTGTTACAATACAAAAATATCATTATATAATATTAATACTTTATTACATAAATTATATATAGGATGCATACATTTTTATCATTGGCTTTAAAATTTATTTATTTTTAACATACACACTAATTTGCTACAAAAATTCAGAAATTTTATTGAAGTGCCAAAATAAATTTTATATTTTAAATTGACAGACTCATTACATATCTAAAATAATATAATATAATATTCTGTATATACAATCATTTAATTTCCGTTTAGAATCAATTGAATGTTTAAATTTCTTCAGATCGATAATGATTTAAATTTCTAAAACCATTTAAGAAATTAATACAACCAGATGTCTTTTGTAAGCACATTTCTTGCAGAGAGTAGCATTAAATGTTTAATCAACATTCAAGATAATACTTCCGGCATCACAGCTTGAAGTTCTTTTTCAAATTCATTAAATTAATAAATACAAGAAACTAAAATTTATATTATAGAATTCTATATATTAAAATATATTATATTTTGAAGGCTGACCAAAAATTAAATTCCATTTATTATTTTATTTTATTATTCATTCTTTTCATTATTCACATCATTATTGAATTTCTCTGAAATTAACTTACATTTGAATGTTGGATTATTTTATTAGCAGTCATATAATATTGTAGCCAATTTTTGTAGTCAATTACTTCATTAATATTATCTAAATGTCTAAAATATACAAATAATTTTTAATCTTATAAAAAATTTGGATTTTTTAAAACAGATTTTTAAATATTCAAAATTCGTATAGCTCTGTTATACTATGCTACACAGTTATGCAAAAATATTTTTACCGAATTCATTAAAGTTTAATAAAAATTTTGATTGTATATATATCCTATGATTTATGTATATATTCTTGTTCATCTCTTTATGTAATTTTGAAAATAATGGATAAAATAAAAATTATGTTTATTAAAGCTTTGCATGTAGTATGCATAGTTAAAAATGCCTTTATGTGATATGCATAGGTAAATTGAAACATTTAGTAACAAAAAATCTTGAATATAAAAAGATTTGTGTACTTAAATTTTAAATGTAAAAGTAAAATTAATGTTTTCTTCAATTTTTTTAATTAACTTTTGATAGTTATTTAGTAAGATTAGCAACGGGCTTCTTTGCTTCAATGTGTAGCGTCACCTTTTAAATTTCTTGCCGATTTCCAGAAATAATGATTCTATTGAAACCAAAGTTGATTGATAAATAATATAGATTCGATAGATAATGTAATCAAATATCTTCAATTTTTTAATACCACCTAGGAATTATATTTTATGAAGTTTTAATGTTAGATCCTTTTATCATTATTAAACATAATTCTCCATCATTTTTTGGGACAGACACATCTCACGCTCTCTCACTCTTTCCTCCTTCTTCTATCTTACCCGTACATGGGGGTAGTAGGATGTTTTTATTTTTTTCTTTATTTTTTTTTTTTTTTTTAATTTCTTCGGTCAGTCCGAGACCAATCCACATAGAGTTGTGTCGATTTACTTTTTATTATTTTGTTGATATTTCTCCAGAATTCCTGTACGCGTACTTGAGAGTAGAGCCTTACCTTACAATAAATCTTCCGCTTTTTTACTTGGGTCCAGAAATACCAGTTGGCAGTGGTGTACTTGTATGATCAGAGATATTTTAAATTTTATTTTCAATTGATTATCAAAATCTTCTCTACATGCATGCATAAATATATTTTTATAATAAATGTAATAATCGAGCATAAAGAATTTAAATTTGGAAGAACACATAATGTTCTCTCTGGAGAAGAATACCCACTACTTTCGTTGAAAGACTCGTCAATAACTTTAAAAGAAATAATTCAACCACATATTTATGATAAATTGAAATTATATAATTTTTTTTTTTTTTTTTTTTTTTTTTTTTAATAGAAAAAAAAAATAAATTTGTTTAAGAAATACATTTTCACGAAATTCATTTTCATAAATATCGCCAGTGGGGAACAAAGTTGACTTTACTCCGGCACTTAGTGTTGCACATTTATGGGATAAAATTCGTCTTCACAGAAAAAAAATATTAAAGAAAAATAAGTTCGTGAATTTGCCTGAAGAAATACACAATAACGTTTTGTAATCTTCACAACATACTAATTTTATTTAGTTTTTATTTTTATTTTTATGAGAAAATTTTTGTTTGTTTTGGCACAAGTTTAACAGGGCATTTATATGCATTACGATAATTATACTCACCAGCGTTCATCCATATCCCGTTCATATTTTTATAACGTTCCGTTTTCCTCAATTTTAAGAAAAAATATTAAATAAAATCTACCAGTCTTTCTGTTTACACATATAATAACGCGTTATTCCGAAAAAAGGTTTTGAAAACAGTATGGAATCTATGGGTGGGATATGTAGAATATATATATATATATATATATATATATATATATATATATATATATATATATATACATATATATAATGTAAAACGGAATATTAATATAGATCTAAAATTTATGAAAATCTGAAGAAATTATTTTCCTTACAAGAGTTTTGAATTGCATTGTTGTCAAAAATAGGCTTTTAGTTTTGTCGTGAAGTAATTGCGCATGTTTCTTTTTTAGCTTGTTTATATATATATATATATATATATATATATATATATATATATATATATATATATGCAAACAGGTGAAAGATTTAATGTGTTGAATTTAAAGTGGAATGCTTAAGATATTTCGTTGTTTTTTTTTTTTTTTTTTTTTTTTTTTTTCTTTTAACAGAAATGCAAATTTATAACAATAAAAATTGTTTCAATATTTTGAATATATGTTCGAACTATATATTACAATAACAGTTTAAAATATAATTCTTAGTAAATTTTTAGCTTTTAATTGTGTCTCTAAATTATTTTGTCGCAAATATTATTTTATCCTTAAAAATATATTTATTTTTTTAATTTCTGTTTTTATATTAACATAGATTCTAATGTAACAAATTTTATTATTTGTACAAATAATTATAAAATATTAATAATTCTTCACTATTTGTTAAATTAATATATTAATATATATATATATATATGTATATATATATATATATATATATATATATATATATATATATATTCGTTTTTCAATGTATAAGAGATTTAGTTCTTCAAAATGTCAGTCTCGCTTTTATTGCATGTTTATGCCTAATGTTTTAAAATAAATGTATTACTGAATATTGCTATGTACCATTTTTCTTGTAATTACATATTTAATATATAAATACTTATAACTGATTTATTACAATGCATAGATAGACAAAACTATATTTATTTATAATTAAATTGTACTTAATTGAACTACAAGTTTTTTTTTTTTTTTTCTTTTCATTTGCCTTCAATTAATTTTCCTAAAATTCTATGTGTAAGAATTAATAAAGTCATTATTATGTTTGGAAACTTTTATTTCCTGAGCGATAGCGATGACTAATATAGAGAATTTTTACTTGAGTCTGTGGTGCCAGATTCTATACAGCTACTTTAAATATTAAACGCTTTCATTCAGGATAATTCAAAAATTATTTGTTGGATTTTGTTGATACTATCACAAGAGGTACATTTATTACCAAAACAAATTTCTTTCATTTCAGAGAAAGAATTTCGAAATGTTCAGAAATTAGACAAAAATTTTTATCCACTGACTTTTCTGTTTCTTTTTCTAAATTTTATTCTTTCATTTCAATCTTCTATATATCTTAGTAACGGCTATAAACTTTTCATTTATTTATTTATATAATTCATTCATTTCAAGGCATTTTTTTTTTTTTAAATTTATTATATTTATTGAATCAAATGGTAAAAGAGTAGAAAAAAATAAATACATTAAATTTCAATAATAATAATAATAATAATAATAATAATAATAATAATAATAAAAATCTGTTGATTACATTTATGTTTATGTATAACTTTTATAATGAACAACTATTTATTTTTCATTTATTAAATTATTCTTTAATTTTTTATTCTTATTTATTTTTATTGCGTTTATTGGAAAAAGTGGTTATATAGTAAGTTTAATTATTGTTACTTTTTATTTAATTCCTTTTTAAAAAAAAATTCACATTTCTTTTATTAATTATATTGATCGAAATATGCGGTAATGCAATATAAAGAGCGAGGGATATAAAATACATGGTTCAAAAACTAAAATAATCAATAGATGCCGAGATACAGTCATCTTAAAATTGTAGTACTTGAATAATAGCAGCTCCATCTGTCCTTGATAAATACAAAAATTGAAGTACCCGGGAAAGACCTTTCTGCAGGCAGTGGAATCCGTTGTGCTGAGGGCAAGAAAAGTACTGCCGTAGGCAGTAGGTACCCAAAGCTAGATTTAGAGTTATTTCAATGTAGTTCGTTTTAAAATTTATTTATAAAGTGATATAAAAATTAGTCATTCAATCCTTTTAAAATTCATTTAAATATAGTGACCAGCAAAGCAAGCGTAGCCTACTAGATAGAACAATAAAAAAATACAATAAGAAAATAAATAAGTTAAGTGCAATTAATTAGTACTTTTAAATAATATAAAATATTTTATTACAGGTTATAGTTAAAGATCCTTTAATTCACGACAAAGCTAATCTTATTTTTGACCACATATAATTTTGCTCAAACTTTTACAAATATAGCTTGTAATATAAAGAATTTTTAATGGCGAAATTTATATATTTACAATTGTAATTTATTATGAAAATATTTCATTTAACTATGTATAATTCAATCGCATAATGTATAATTCATTCTTAAAATGACAGAAATATGAAGTCAAATTTAGTAATGTGATATTGGAAATGTATAACGCAACTAAATGGGACAGCTTTAATATGAGACCTCACTGGCGACTCTGAATATTTTTTGCCATTTTGAATATGAATTTAAATGGTTATCGCAGTTGTGTAAGTTAGTAATTTGGCAATAAACATCCGGGCTACTCCGATTTCAAATTTCGCTAAGGGAGATTTTTCGAAAATTTCTTGAAGAAAACGTGATGTGTAAATAAATAAATAAATGGTGGTTGGCAGCTATGATATTTAAAAAAATAATAATTAAGAATATAAATTGATGAATTAAATTTATATCCTTAATTAATTAGTGAATTAAAAGTAGCTTTTCATTTTCCTCATTTGTCAAAAATTGATAGTATTCCTAAGTTCTCAGCAAAGTCGCTCAGACTAATCCCTGTCAGGAAAGACCTAGTATGTTATGTATTGCAGTTAATGACATGTTATGTTGTTATATTTCAAAACTATATAACGTCACTACTTAAAGTAACCACATTTCCTCTATTTTGCATTAAAACATTCCTGCCACCATGTGTATAAAATTATGTCTTATTTTATTTAACACTGGAAAATATTATTTAATTCCTATGTCACAGACGTAAATTGTTACATACTGTAATAATTTATATGGAATAATTGTGAAATTTAGGTGCACTTTAATTAAAAAAAAATATATATAAAAACAAAGATTATTATTATCATTATTATTATTATTATTATTATTATTATTATTATTATATGGTGGGGTTGGGAGGGTATAAAGAGATGTGTCCACGGAAATAATGCAAAATGACAAAAAATGCTATTTAAAACTTTTATCTAAGTTAAATGAAATGTATTTTGCACATTAGAGTACCAGCTGTACTAACCCAATACACAAAGATTTGAACTATCAAAAAATTAAAATAAATAAATTAATAAAGTCACAAATCTGACCTTCACATTTTATTCTATATTCTCCAGACTGTGCTTTACATATAAAGAAGACGAATTATAAAGTTTGAAAATAGTTAAAATTGAAAAAAAGGATTACTAAATAAATACAAAAACACATGTTTTATATATTTAAAAATCTAACCAGTACGATAATATTAACATTAACCCTTGTTTATCTGGAGGTGGCGTAGAACCAACAAAAATATCGTTAGCCTTGTTCCTATTTGTAAACACAAATTTATATTAAATGAATTGAGCATTATCTTTAAAAGGGAATGATCGTATTATTTACCTGATTCGAACTTTCAATCAAAGATTAGATTTTAAAAAATATATATATAATATATCCAGCTCGCTCTCTTGTTACGATGCCATAGGAATTCTTTAGGGTAAATTGGATTTTTTTATCATGGAGCCTATATTTTTATCACGCAAAATACAGTGTTGTTATAATTAAATTCAGACGGCTCTAAAACAGCTTCTTTGGCTTCAAACTAAACAAAATTTTACCAATATATAGTACAAGTAATTCGTACTACAAAAATCGAAAAAAAAAAAAAAAAAAAGAGATTTTTTATTAGTAGAGAGCATCAATATCTAAGGCAATTTTTTTCATATTTCTTTGTAAAAAACAAAATAAAGGAAAATTTATTAAACAATTTGTAATTTTTAAAAACTCATTCTAGCAATTTTCATCACTCAGATGATACATACAAAACTTATATTGTTTTTTATAAGAAATAAAATCTGCAAAAAAATTGTCTTGGGTATTCGCGAAGAACCACCTAATGTTGTAAATTTTAACTTTCTTTTTCGATTCTCATAGAGCGCAATATTACATATTAACGTAAATAATTAAGTAAAATAATAAAAATATCATTCATTTAGGTATAATATTTAAAAATACTGTAACTTATTACCTAAAAAATTATTTTTTGATTCTTTTATAAGAAATCTTTATATAAACCTACACACAGAAAAATAAATTGGTCACAGTGACCTGCCAAAATGCTCAGCTGACAATACAGAATTGACTAACCAAAATAACTGACTAGCCAGAAAGTGTACTTGCTGAACTAGTCTCCAAAACTGAAAAGTGTACTTGCTGAACTAGTCACCGAAACTGAAAAGTGTACTTGCTGAACTAGTCTTCAAAACTAAAAAGTGTACTTGCTGAACTAGTCACCAAAACTGAAAAGTGTACTTGCTAAACTAGTCACCAAAACACTACTCCAGACTAGGAAGGTTAATATTATTAGACAAAGAAGGCTAGTCGATAATCATAATTATCAGACCAGGAAGGTTAGTCAACAACCGCAGTTGCCAGACAAGGCAAGTTAGTCAGAATCTGCACTTGATTAAGACGGTTAGTCAGCAGCCAACAGGTATTTTACGAAGCAAGCTAGTCAATTTTCAATGAATATCTGAAGAGGCAGGATAGTCAAGACTATTTACCTGACTAATCTGTCTGGTAATATTTGAAAAGGAAAACTAGTCTCTATTTGACTAAGCTGCCTCATAATATTTGTGGCGGAATTTTATCCCGAAAAAAATATTTGACTAGCCTGTCTCATAATATTTGAGGGAGATTAATCAAAAAAATTTAATAGATTAAAATCCCTCATATTTTATGAGGAAGTGGCCTCATACTTGTTTGCAGGGGCTTTTAAAAAAGCATTGATGTTAGTTTTAACCTCTTTACTTTTGTAATTGTTTAATCCCCCCTCCCCCTTTAAATGTTCAACCTTGAAAAAATATTTAAAAACTTTTCTGAAAAATATTACTTGTCCATCAACTGGAATAAAATACTCATAGCTGCCAACTTTTTCAATTTATTCCGGAATGTTGTTAACATTCGCCCTTTTCTTCATACCATATTCTTAATAGAATAATTTTCTTTAGCATGTAATTACAATTAAATATGAAGATAATTACTCCTCAAAGAATATGGTTTGAAGATAGGGCGATATACTAACAACATTCCGGAATCAATTAAAAAAGTTAGCAGCTATGAATACTGAAAATTTAACAAACTACTGAAACAAAGAATTTGCTAGTTTAATCATTCTTCCCTACCTTTATTCATCATTAACGCACGCATTTATCCAACACTTTTTTATCAAGGCATTCCAAGAGGATTGTGGCGCCACATGATTTAATCCACTTTTTATGCACATTCTCATATATGGATTTAGAAATATATATATATATTTTCTCATCGATGCTTTCATTTTATACGCTGTGGTTACAAAAATAAATGTAAACTTTTTTTTTTTTTAAGTTCCTTTTTTTAATATTTAAGCCACCTGAATATATGTATATATTTTTTTAAATAATGGATTTTTTCCACCTGATTAAAATTACAGATAAGTACGACGATACAATGTGCTTTAACAATTGATACAGGCAATATAAACAATATGCATGGTATAGACGATACAATGTACTAAACTATAAATAACATCGAACTCCAAATTTCAGGTTATTTAATGTTTTAAAATCATAAATATTAATGATATACTTTTTTTTTTTTTCAAGGTGAGGGTGGACATAAAATTTGCATAAAAAACACGTTAACATATATAATAAGAATTTTTATTTTTAATCATCTCTGTAAATTTTATGCCCAGAGAAATTTTAATATATAACAATAATTTATAAGTATTTGATCATCCAAAATAACTCTCACTTACCTGATAACATTACTTTCAGCATTCTTAAATCAAGAATTTATGTGGCTTATTTAAATAAGATTTCTCCTTCATAAAAACTATGCAATTGAAATAATACATAAAAGACAAAAATCAAGATAAAAATAATTTTATTGAAAATTATAAATGTTTCATATACATGAAGAAGATTGCTCCATAATTTACATAAAAATTAATCATAATAATAATATAAAAGCACAATTATAATTAGGTAATAAAACGTAATTTTTGTTTATCCCTAATGATGGCAAGCCGCTGAAAATTGTAGGAATAGCACCATCTTTAACAATTGGTTTATTTCTTGGGACTTGATATAACTTTCCTTCTTTTTCATCAAAATAAATTATTGTTTGTATAATTCCATCAGTTTTAAAATAGAGCTCACAAACCTTAAATAAAAAAGAAAAAGAAAAAAAAGACATCAGGACATTACTAAGAAATACGTTATATGAGGTGTAAATTTCACCTCATTGCATAGGTTGCATTCAATTAAGAAGTTGCATATACCATAGATGGCTTCATTGGAAATCAAATAAATCAATAAGGAGACGAAATATTCTATCAAAAACCTTTCTTAATCTATGCATAAATTATTATTATTATTATATATATATATATATGTGTGTGTGTGTGTGTGTGTGCGTGTGCGTGCGAAAACAGGGCAGTTTGGAATCGCCTAGCAGAGGCCTTCATCCTGCAGTGGTTTGATAGAGGCTGAAATTGGTAATGATGATATATATATATTGTCATAACACCATACCTTATAATTCGTATGATTACTTTAGAAAAGCAAGCACGAGATTCTTTTTAAAATCGATCTGGATTTATTGATTTTTTTATTGAATTATTATTTTTTTTAATGAATATATCCCTGTTAGAACACTATTGTTAAGCATATTTGAAAGTTGACAACCATATTATAAATGCTATCGCTGCATAGCAGCTCCACCTTTCGAGCGATTGACACCAAAAGTTGATAGGCACTAATTTAAGTCAAGGTGCGTCTACATATAAATTTATATGTAATTCTGAACAGTAGTTCCGTAGATACAGTTGCCACAAAATTTTTGTCACACATACATACACACACAGACGGACAGACAAGACATTTTCTAAAAATGGTCAAATCGTGGTCTAACCTCTCAAAACTTGCAAATCCGTCGAAAACCGGAAGTCGAAAATTTTTACAAATCCAATACTTTCTTCCATTGAACATACAAGGAAAAAAAAAAAAAAAAAAAAAAAAAGATGTAATTACTAATTGTATTGCGTTAAAAATCTGAAAAAAAAAAAAAAAAAGACTAATAATAATGATTAAACACTTATGTGAGTTATGAACTTCATGATTGCAAAAATGTGTTTCAAGGTCAGTGATAATAGTTCATTGTTTAATGCTTATATTCTGAAAAAAAAAAAAAAAAAAGTATCTTTATTTATTGCATTTGTTCGACAGGAATGTTTATTTACTATAATAATTTGGGTGGCACAGATATATATGATTCGAAATTAAACATCTGTTTTGATTTTATTTGTTCTAGAAAGACGATAAAGATAGAATATTATTATTATCTGCCTTGATGGAATCAGTTTCCTAAATGTGTTTATTTTATATTGTTTTTTATTTTCTTCTGTATTCAATAGAAGAAAGTATTTCAATCGTAAAAATTTTCAACTTCCGCTTTTCAATGGATTTACACGTTTTGAGGGCTCCAGAACGCGATTTGACCATTCTTAGAAAAATATGTGTCTGTGTGTGTGTGAGAAAAATTTTGTGGCAACATATCTCAGGAACTACTGCAGATAACTGCATATAAATTTATATGCAGATGTACCTTGGCCTAAGTTAGTGCCTATCAACTTTTGGTGTTATTTGCTCAACAAGTGGAGCTGCTAGACCGCGATTTTCGCAATTTTAGGAAAGGCTATATCGCAGAAACTACTAAACGAATTTCCATAAATTTATATGCAGATAAACTTTGACGTAAGTTAGTGCCCACCAATATTTTTTGTCAAATGCTCAACAGTTGGTGCAGCTATACATCGACTTTCGCGTTTTCAGGGAAGGCTGTATCTAAGGTTCTGTTGTGTATAATCAAACAAAACTTGACACGTATCAACGTAGCCATTATGTGACATTCAATTTGGATGCATATCAGCCAATAAGTGGCGCTGGTATACTGCAATTTTCTTAGAGAACAGGATATGGCTATATCTCAACTTCTGTGTCATATAACTGTACAAAACCTGATATATGAGGTAACCATTATGAAGAAGCATTTTTAAGACTTTATTTATAGAGAATTAAACTGTCTTTCTTTTCCTAATTATTAGTGTTAGTTTTTTCTAAAATGAAATTATCTGCATTCATTATGGTAGATAATTTTAATAAATAACAGTTTTAAGAAAATATTTTTACTGGGCGAATGAATTTTCCTATAGGAAAATATAGAAGAAATTTTTGCGGTGGTCACAACATAATAGCTTTAAATGAAATCACGACAAGTATTTCCTCTATATTTGCTGTATATACAAGTATAAATGGAGAAAAATTGAAAATTTCGTTCACATAAAAGCGAGGATTGAATTTTATTAAAAATAAAGGTATTTAAAACAACAACAAAAAAAAAAAGTATGTTGTGGCCACCACAAGACTTTCTCTTTATATTTTGTAATACAAATTCGCTCAGTACAAATAATTTATTAAAGCTCTTATTTATTTAAATTACCTACCATACTGAATGCATACGATTTTCATCTTAGAGAAAAATTGCATTGAAAGTACAAAGAAAGACAGCTTTATTCTCTATAAATAATATATTAAAAAATGAGTTTTCATAATGGTTATCTCGCATATCAAATTTTGTACAGTTATACACCATAGAAGTTGAAATATAGCTTTTCCGTTCTAGGGGAAAATTGCAGTACAACAGCGCCACCTATTGGCCGATATGCATCCAAATTGAATTAGCATAATGTCTGATAATGGTCTTTTCCCATATCATTTATTATTATTATTGTACGCAATAGAACTTGAGATATCTCTTTTCCTTAAATTATGGAAATCGCTATATAGCACCGTCACCTATTGAATTATTGATACCAAAACTGGAAGGACAATAATTTATCTCGAGGTAGATCCACATATAAATTTATGTGTAGTAGTTCCTGAGATATAGCCTTCCCTTGAATTGTGAAAATCACTGTATAGCAGCGCCATCTTTTGAGAAATTGACATAAAAAGCTGATAAGGACTAGGTTATGTCAAGGTGCATCTACATATAAATTTATATGCAATTCTCTGCAGTAGTTCATGAGACATAGCATTCCCTTAAATTGTTGAAATCGCTAGAGACCCTGTATAATATAGTTTCCTAATGTATGGTCTCTAGAAATCGCTGTATAGCAGTGCCATTTCTTGATAGATGGGCACTAATTTATGTCAAGGTGCATTTACATATAAATTTATATGTAATTACGTGCAGTAGTTCCAGAGTTGCAGTCGCCACAAAATTTTTGTCTCTCTCACACACACAGAGGCATATCTAATATTTTCTAAAAATAGTCAAATCGTGTTCTAGAACTTTCAATACGTGCAAATTCATCGAAAAACGGAAGTCGAAAATTTTTATGAATCTAGTACTTTCTTCTATTGAATATAGAATAAAGTAAAAAAAGAAAAAATGTAAATTGCGAAATCTTTTCAATTTCCAGGATGTAAATATGAGGTTATACTGTATTTATTCAATTTATACATTAATAACAGTCAAAAAAGATTTATAATACTTTTCTAATTTTCATACAATTTCTACAAAAGATACATATTAGTTTCGTTGCAGAAAGAAAACAGATCCATACAAATACAGATCTATTTTTCTGGATACGAATAGGGAACTCCGATACATGTCTAGCATGTGTATAATGTTTAAATTAGTTACAGAGTTATAAATATGCCTATAAATTTAGATTTATAATTGTAAAAAATATTTTGAAAGGTGAGCAGTACCATAGCTGTGAATTGCAGTCGTACTAGATCGAATGTGCGCTATCGAATATAAACAAACACAGAGAGAAAAAACAGAAAGAAAATGAAAAATGGTTTATCAATTATTCTCACCACAGAACTAGCGTAGCAAAATAATACTTGCAAAACTTTGAATAAACACCATAAAAAAAAAAAAAAAAAAAAAAATTGTAACAATGGTTTCGGGTCGAAAGAGCATACGACCCTTCGTTAGGCGACCAAAGTAGGCACGAGTACAGCAGTCAAACACGTGCATCACCACTTTGACTGCTGCACTCGTGCCTACTTTGGGTGCCTGACGAAGGGTCGTGTGCTCTTTAGACCCGAAACAATTTTTGCGAGATATTTTATTTTTATGGTGTCAATTTAAAGTTTTGTAAGTTTTATGCCCACTTAAATAAAGTATTTTAAATTACTTTTTGTAAATTATTAAAAAAAGTTTTATTGTTAAATTGGAAATGTTTGCCATTTATACCATTAATGATAAAGTTTATATACCTTTACCGTGTCTTGATACTATTGTGGAGAAAAATGTTACGTATTAATGAGTTTAAAAATTTTTCTGGGGGGAACTATATTTGACAATTTATAAGTAAATCATTCATAATTACCAGTTGCAAATTACTAACATAAATTTAACCCACTATATCTAAAATTAGTATATGCTGTAGCCATTACAAAAATTTCTTCTATTATTATTTAATATTATTGCACCATATATCTGTTACAGTGCATAAAGTAATTAACACAGCTTCTCACAAATAAAGATTTTACAAACTAATTTAACAAATAGATGCTGAGATACTATAACTATCTGGAAATTTACAAAGGGTAATAGTAGCGCGGCACGTCATCTGATGTACACCCAAACTGATTCGGCATAGTTTTTAAAAAGCTAGTTTGGCATAGTTTTTGGATGTATGACATACACCTTACATATCAAATTCGGTGCACATACATATCATAGAAGCTGAGATATGGCTCTCCTATAAATAGAGTTAATTGCACCATGCCAACGTTACCTGTCGGCCGATATGCGTCCAAATTAAATCAGCATAATAGTTCATAATGGCTGTTGCACATATCAAGTTTAGTGCATTTATATATCACAGAAGCTGAGTTACAGCATTTTCTTAAATGTGAAAAATTGCAACATACTGGCATTACCTGATGACCGATATGCACCTAAGCTGAATAAACATAGTCTTTCACAATCGACTATTTGAACATTAAGTTATGTGAAGTTCTACACAATAGAAGCTAAGATATAGTCTTTCCTTAATTGTGGGAAATTGCAGCATAGTAGCGCCACTTCTTAGATGATATGTACCAAAAGCTATTCAGCACGAATTTATCTAAAAGTGCATCTAAATATAAACTTTTGTACAATTCTGTTCATTATTTTGTGTGAGATACAGCACCCAAAACATAAAATTTTGATTATACACAGACAGACATCTCCTAAAAATAGTTTAATCGAGTTTAAGGAAATCTCAAATTTGTAAATGCACCACAAGCCAGAAAAAGAAAATTTTGAAAAATCCAGTACTTCATTCTTATATATGTAGAAGAAAATCAAAATAAATTTTAAGTTATTGTGGAAATAGAGTATACAACTAAATGTTTGCAAGAATTACTTAATTTATAGAAGATAGTTAAAAGAAAAAAATGTTGTTTAAATTGACATACCAAATAGTTTTTAAATTTAAATGTGTTAAGAATGAAACAAATAACATGAAATTAAGTACATATTTTTAACAAGATATCTTTTGTTTATCACGAATACTTAATATGCTGCGCATGAACAAATTGATTTTGAATCGAGAATACAGTATCTAATAATTTAAACTCATATTATTTTTGATTAAATTTGTTTTGAAAAAAAAAAAAGAAATATATATATATATATATATATATATATATGATATCAAATTTTTAATAACTAAAAATATCAACCTTTTACTACAATCATCAATCATTTGAATGAAACAAATAACATGAAGTTGAATATATATATACGTATTTATTTACCAAGATATTTATTATTTACATCTCCTAAAAATAGTTTAATCGAGTTTAAGGAAATCTCAAATTTGTAAATGCACCACAAGCCAGAAAAAGAAAATTTTGAAAAATCCAGTACTTCATTCTTATATATGTAGAAGAAAATCAAAATAAATTTTAAGTTATTGTGGAAATAGAGTATACAACTAAATGTTTGCAAGAATTACTTAATTTATAGAAGATAGTTAAAAGAAAAAAATGTTGTTTAAATTGACATACCAAATAGTTTTTAAATTTAAATGTGTTAAGAATGAAACAAATAACATGAAATTAAGTACATATTTTTAACAAGATATC
The DNA here is from genome assembly GCA_963930645.1 of Salticus scenicus. Taxonomy (NCBI): domain Eukaryota; kingdom Metazoa; phylum Arthropoda; class Arachnida; order Araneae; family Salticidae; genus Salticus; species Salticus scenicus. The sequence goes on from OZ005649.1 coordinate 212,896,464, forward strand.
TTTTGTTTATCACGAATACTTAATATGCTGCGCATGAACAAATTGATTTTGAATCGAGAATACAGTATCTAATAATTTAAACTCATATTATTTTTGATTAAATTTGTTTTGAAAAAAAAAAAAGAAATATATATATATATATATATATATATATGATATCAAATTTTTAATAACTAAAAATATCAACCTTTTACTACAATCATCAATCATTTGAATGAAACAAATAACATGAAGTTGAATATATATATACGTATTTATTTACCAAGATATTTATTATTTATCGCTAATAATTAATATTGTATACAAGAACAATTTGACTTTAAATTGAGAACAGAATATAGTATGCAATATCAAATTCATATTATTTTTGCTAAAAGTTGTTTTGAAAAAAAAATTGTGTCAAAAATTTAATAATAAAAAAGTCATTTTTTTTATTACATACTATTATCAACCATTTGCCAAAATTATTTAAATTAAAAAAATTATTTATTTAGAACAGGAATTAAAAATAAATAAATAAATAAATAATAACAGATAAACGAGAAACCTTTAAATTTTTTTAATTTATCTCATTAAAAAGTTTAAATATAAAAAAAAGTATTAATATTATTTTTTATTGTTCTAAGATAGATATAATGTTGCAAACGATAATTTAAAAAACATACCTTAAAATTCGGATTTCTTTCAAAATCCCCATGGATAGCATTTTTCTATATCTTTCTTAAATTGACGTCCTTTGGAAATCCAAATACCTTCTGAACCATCTTTAGGGAAAAATAAATCATTACTATTCTGTGTATAAAAATATTAATATGAGCTTAATGTTAAAAGTGTATGTAAACAACTATAGCTTAGACAAATTAAATATACTTACTTTTATAATACAACGATAGGTAAAACTAGATTTATAATAACGTATTTTAAATTTTATACATTTTAAACAACTTTATAAATTAGAACAAATTCTAATTACGATTCATATTGTTAGAAGATTGCGGAAGCTTTAGAATTCTACAAATTTACAATTTACTATTCTTACAAAGCTTACAATAAAATAAAGTATTTAGCACTTACTTTTGGCTGTAAACTCGATTCGCTGATTCTGATTACTAAAAAATCTCTCGTTCTCTTTCTAAAATGAAAATGACTCTAACGGCAATTGCAGTATCCCGCCAAATGCGATTAGTTTTTTGTTTATTTTTCGGTTTCGGTTGACTAACACAAGTTGTCAATAGGAGACAAAAAATAAATAACAAATAAAAAAAAAGAAGAAGAAGAACAATGTTTAACTTTTGGACTAGCCAAACAAATTTTTCTTAGTCAATTGACAAAACGGGAACATTTTTTTTTATTCTCTCATCTGACTAACCGGTCAAATTTGAGGAAAATGAAAACTGTACCTGGGAAATTAGTCATCTGACAAGTTTTAGAGGCAAAACGGATCATCAGACGAAACACATTAAAGATACATGGTAAAATAAAACGACTTTTGTGTCTCATGACTAAATGGGATTGTCAGGTAGTGTTTTGATTGTTTAAAATTTTGCGTAATTTTGTGCAAATTAGTCAATGTACTTGACAAACGTTTAGTGTCACAAAGATGGCATGTCTCTTGACAAGTTTCGATTTTTCATTTTTCTGTGTGGAACAGATTTATAGAATTGAATGCAGGTAATAAGAAAAAGTCTCCTAATCACCTGCTTCATGTAAGACGTATTACTTTCAAGCGTTACATTTTAGAGGGTGTTCCCAAACTTTTTCTTTCTTTTTTTTTTTTTTTTTTTTTTTAATGATATTCCCCTTTTCTTCTTCCGAACAAAGAATTTTCTGAAATTTATGAGGTATAACATGTTCATGATAATTCTTCAACGATAGTTCTAGGTATCTGTTGATACATCTGAAATAGAATGCATTCGGTCTTTTTTAGAAAGGTGGTGTTTGCGTATGGAATAAAGAAAGAGACACGAGACAGACCGAAAAGTGTTCGAGCGATTTCATCGGTATTTGTGTGAAGCGGGAACCTTCATCTCCGGCATGCATGATACAGGACGTGACATGAGTGTGCGGACGGGACAAGTTGTAGACGCAATCGCTCGAACATTTTTCGGTCTGGCACGTGTCTTCTCGGGAAACGCTGCCTGTACAGTCTTGCAGCTTTCAGAGCATTCTCAATCGCCAGACCATACATACAATTTTGTCTGCCTTTTCCTGATTACTGTATGTTGCCATGCCTGCTGAAATGCACGGTACAAATGACGATGTGTAAGAAAATGCGGGCTTTATACTTTCCATTACATCAACCTCTGGCGGTCACCGCTTGCTCTCCGCCCATGAATTGTATGATGAAAATGTCTTGTTTAGATGCTTTCTACCACCCCTTAAATTTTTGCGCGAGAGTTTTCAAACACCCTGTATATATATATATTCCATTTGATAATAACAGAAAATACACTTTCCAAAAAAAAAAAAAAAAAAAAAAGCAATTGTTATCTTAAACTGATTTAATTATTAAGATTGATAATATTACTCAATTTAATTTTTTAGACTACAATACCTGATGAAATATAATATAAGCCCATGTATTTTGGTGCTGGAGAAAAGAAGGATTACATTAGGATAGTATTTTGAAGAGAAATAATAGAACTTTTATTAATGAAAAGAACCATTTCATTTTGAGATGAGCAAAAGAATTTCAGACCAGAGCAAAATAAGATTGAATTTTAACTGGATATTTCAAAGTGCTATAAGACATTTTCAAGTGCTATCCCCACAGCATTGAGCAAATAAATGTAGATTTTCTGAATTTGAAAAGCATTTTAGCAAAATATCAAACGATAGCAAGAACCGACAGGGAAAAATTACCTTGAAATGAAATAAAGACAGAATTTATCATGAATTTTTGAAATATTTTCCAGAAAAAATGAAAACATAACTTGAGCATTCAAGAAAAAACCGAATCATAACATGGACCTTCAAGAAAAAAATTGCCTTGAAATGAAATAGATGTAATAAAAACAGAATATCGTGATTTTTTTTTTCAGAAACATATTATAATCGAGAAATATATGAAATGTATATATATATATTAGAATCCTTTTAACTGAATTCATATAGGTATTTTGCATGTAATCTAGGTAAGATTTATTTTTAATTTTAATTTATCCATAATTTTAACTGTTCTAAAACAAGCATTAAATTTTTGAATAAAATTAAATGCAGCAATCCTTTCTTCTTCTTCTTTTTAAATAGTTTAATTCACCATCCCACCCACCCACCCAGCCAGCAATGCCACCCAACCTCCTTAAACATATGCCCATACATTCTCCATCTTTTTTATTGCCTTTTATTATTATTTATTTATTTATTATTTTTTTCAGATACTTTTTTTGATATATCAATGAATAAACAAAATTATTTCGGAAGACCATATGTTAAATTTCCTTAATAAGTTAATTGATGTTTTTATTTTTATATTTAGCATAAAATAAATTATTGATTCAATATAAGTGATTAAAAATGATATTCCTAAATACAGAGAGATGCAGATATGTTTTGAAATGAGTAAACAAATTTACTTTAAAGTTGAAATCTTGTCTTTTATCATAAATATCAATATAAATTTTATTATTGTTGAAATGAATTTTAAGATCCCGAACATTTATGATTTTATCTTTATGTAAAGTCTGCGTTAATTTTATATTCGAAGGATTGTCTAAAGTAATTAAATCAGATGACTTATTATTAATGAATAAAATGATTTTATTATCATTGTATCGGAATAATAGGATATAATCGAAACTATGTTTGCACTCATAATAATAAAGAAAGATCAGCCAATAAACTCGAGTTGCATTCCGCTTGCGGAATGTCCACTTTTTGTAAATAAATGAGGTTATTGTGTAAGATATTGATATTATAGATTATGAAACTAAGAACGCTTTTAAATTTTTCAACATAAAAGTTATTAGGTAATTAAATCTGATTTTTGTATTTAATGAAAAGTTGTTTTATAATTTCATGAAGGTCATATATACATATTGTTTTCAATAAAGTTTAAACAAACAAAAATCAAATTATCAGTCGATTTTTGACAAAAAAGAAATGACAGACTTAAAAAGCAATTATGGGTTCACAGTTTATATTATTCAAAATAATTTTTAATGCAAATTTAATAACACACACACACGCACAGATATATATATATATATATATATATATATATATATATATATATATATATATATATAAGTGATAATTGGGTTAATGTTAATAAAATATGCTGTTTACGTAAAAAACTATATATTTAAAAAAAAAAAAAAAAAAAGATTTAAAGCGTAATTGCTTTAGCAATTATAAAAAGTCTTTCTTTTTTTTTTTAGATAAATAAATTCATGGACATTGCGTGAAAATTTAATTAAAAGGAATAAGCATACATGTAGAAAAATTAAAGTGCAATTATTGATTTTACGTACATTTTAAACATCAAAATACGTTATATATATGCATTTTCCTGAAAATAAATCTTATATAGCAAATTCAGTTTTTTTTTTTTTTTTTTTTTTTAAAGAGGAATGCAATCAAATAGTCTCAAAACTTCTACTCATGATTATAACTTTTTAGCATTTTAATGATGTGAAATAACTTTATTTCTACATGCTTCACTATAAAGGATTCAAGATTTAATGAATTTTTTCGCCAAAATTTGAAAAATCATCATCAACTTCAAAATCTATTGTTCCACATGCAAATTATTAAAAAAAAAAAAAAAAAAAAAAATTGGAATACAATCGTTAATCCGTTAAAAAGTATAATAACCCCTTCGATGTTATAATAAGAGTGAAATAATAATATAGGCAAACAAAAAGAACGGCCATTACAGTACGGATTTCTTACTTCATTAGTGAAATGAGTTACGAGATAAGGGCTACTTACAATTTACTTTTAGAATGTCTTAATTCTATGTCAATTCATCGATTCAAAGTTTACTTCTTTTTTTTTTTTTTTTTTTTTTTTTTTTACTAATCAAAATCAAATATATTTTGCTTTTGGAGAGAAAAGGTATTTCTTCGTATTTCATTTGTTGGATACGTTGAAAATCATTAACGAAGATGAAAATGAATATATTTCGAAAATAGTGTTATTACTAAAACAGAAATGAAAACCAAATAATATTTATAAAAATGAAAGAAGTAGAGTGTCTAATAGTGAGAAATAATGTGTAATACAAAATTCTATATGAGAATGAAGGAATTATTTTCAAAAACACGATTGCTCCATGATGTTTTTATTTAGAGAAATTAGGAAGATAACATTTTGTATTTCAAAAAATAATAGTGCGAATATCGTGATGTATAACTTTT